>BLSH010438155.1:204595-221313 GCA_018402905.1 Glandirana rugosa
CACAAATGTAGGGCCATTGTCTGAGTTAATCTGGAGCGGATAATCTCTTGTGTAAGAATTTTTACAACTGTTTGGGCATCTTCTTTTGTGGTTACAAAGACCTCAGGCCATCGTGAAAACATATCCACGCTCACCAAAAGGTACTCATGTCTTTTACCCATCTTTGGCATATGTGGGAAGTCTATCTGTAGGTGAGTGAACGGTGTATATCAGGTGTTCATGTTTTGCCCTTTGTGGGTTGTTGGGGTTGTTTCTGATACATGTGATGCATCCGGAGACATATGCCTTGACAAGGGAGGGGAGGCCTGGAATATAAAAATATAGAAATTGCAATTCAATAGTTCACATGTAGTCTGCCATCCTCTATGTCCCACCCCATGGTACTGTGAAATAAAGAGTGGTGCACTGGCAACAGGAATGCATGGTCTCCCCTCTTGGCAGATAAGTCCAGAATTAGGGCTTATCTGCACACCTGCATTGTTCCAATCTCAGATATCTGTGTCCGTGGCATATGTCTGTAAGTCTTGCAATGTTAGGTCTAGAAGTGGCATCTCTGGCGTGAGCAATGGCATTTAGGTGGTTGCATTTTGAGTGGATACGGATTTTGTCTGGGGGATGTGTCCTGATGGATGAGATCCAAACAATCATGTTGTGGGACAAATCTCATCCTGTTCTCCTTTTAATCCTAACAAAACATTGAGGATTGGGGCTGGGCCTGAGGTAGGAGAAGCATATTTTATCTTTAGATTAGGGTTGGAGAGCAGAATGACCTCATAACCACTAGGCCTTTGGGCCAACATATGTTGGGTGTGTATATTTTTCAACAGAATGGACACATTATGTGTGGTGTGTAAAGTGGTATCATGTCCCAGAGTGAATGATGTAGCCATTTCCACCACCATCGCACAGGATGCTAAAGCTCTGAGACATGCAGGCATGCCTTGAACCTGTACTAGAACCATCTTTGAGAAAAAAGCAACAGCACGGAGCTTGTCTCCATGTTCCTGAGCTAGGACTCCCACCATCGTTTTACAGTTGTCCTAGTCAAATAAGTGGAACATCTTGCCATAATCAGGCAGGCCTAGACTAGGGGCCATTACCATATACACAAAAGCATTACACATTTCCTCTGACCAGTTTACACAATCTGGCATATCAGAACCTGTGGCTTGTCTCAGGAGATTGTCATAGTAGGAACAGTCAGGTATCCATTAGTTGTTCTTTATGCTGAAGATAGTTCTTAATGACATTGGTTGTGTGTTTGGGGTCATTGTCCTGCTGCAGATTACATTTGGGGCCAATCACACGCCTTCCTGATGGTATGGCATGATGGATAAGTATCTGCCTGTATTTCACAGCATTGAGGACACCATTGATCTTGAACAAATCCCCCAAATATATTTGCAGAAATGCAGCCCCAAACTTGCAAGGAGCCTCCACCTTGCTTCTCTGTTGCCTGCAGACACTCATTATTGTACCGCTCTCCAGCCCTTCAGTGAACAAACTGCCTCCCGCTACATCCAAATATTTTAAATTTTGACTCATTAGTCCAAAGCACCTACTGCCATTTTTCTGCACCCTAGTTCCTATGTTTTTGTTCATCAGATGGGGAAACAGGGCTAAGCAACTCAACTATGCATGAAAACATAATTGATGCTGTTTTGAAGACAAAGGGTGGTCAAACCAAATATTAATTTGATTTGGATTTCTCTTTTCATTTACTTTCTTAATTTACAGTAGACCTGTGCAGAACGGAAAAATTAGTTTAGTTTCGGATAGACTTATGTTACTCATTTTGTTTCATTGATTTGTTTTGGAATTTGTTTAGTTTATTCGTATTTCATTTAATTTTGTTCCATTTATTCATTTTCTAACAAATTCCACATTTTCGGAAAGCTTCAAATTCAGATCAGTTGAAAAATGATAGACTGATTCAAATTTTGTGTGAAGAATAGCTGGTTGTTAACCACTTCCACACTGCCTACCGTATATTCACGGCAGCAGTGTGGATGCGTCCCGAGAATCACCGTAAATAAGCAGTGATTTGCGGGTGGCCGCTAGAGGGTGCCGGCGTTGTGCGCCCGCCGTACTCCAGAGGAGTGTGCCCGTGGCTCGGGCGGACCCAATGTCCGCCGGCGAGTTGCGATGAGTGGCCACAGCAAAAGAATGGGGAACTGCCGATGTAAACACAGCGGTTCCCCGCTCTATTAATGGGGGCATAGGAGATCTACTGATCCCTGTCACTGGGATCAGTTAGATCTCTTATGCCCATGGTAGCCCTGCCCCCCCCCAGATAAAACACACCCAGGGAACACAGTTAACCCCTAGATCTCCCCCTGCAGGTTAACCCCTTCACTGTCAATGACATGTATACAGTAATCAGTGGATATTTAAATTTCTGATCGCTGTATAAATGTCTTTCGACCCAAAAAAGTGTCAAATTGGTCCGACATGTCCGCCCCAATAGCGCAGTACCGCTAAAAATCGCAGATCGCCGCCATTACTAGTAAAAATATAAAAACCCCAGAAATTCTCATAATCCGTAAACGCGGCCACTTTTGCGCAAACCAATCAGTAAACGCCGATGGCGATTTTTTCCTACCAAAAATATGAGGAAGAATAAAAATCGGCCAAAACCGACGAAAAAAAAAAATTTTTTATTTTTTTTTGGATTTGTATTTTAGCAAAAAGTAAGAAAAACATTTTTTTTTTTGCAAAATTGTCGCTCTTCTTTTGTTTATAGCGGTGATCAGAAATGATGCAGAGGCAATGAAATACCACCAAAAGAAAGCTCTATTTGTGGGGGAAAAAGTCGCACGACCTCGCAATTGTCAGTTAAAGCGACGCAGTGCCGAATTGCAAAAAGTGCTCTGGTCCTAACCTGGGAAATTCTTCTGGGGCTGAAGTGGTTAAAGAGCAGGCCGGGAAGCTGGACACCGCATTCTTAACAACAAATTGGTGGATGGTTCTTTAAAAAGTGTTTGGTTTGTATCACAAGTTGTCACATGCCTGATGAAAGGGGTCCTGTGCTGCTCCGAAAAGTCGCTCTTTGATGTAACGATGTGATCATTGAATAAAGTTTGGACTTGTTTGGAGATCCTGGTGTGCTGGTGACACTACTTGCGCTTAACGAATAACTCATCAGCTGTCAGCACACAAAAGAGTGCCGGCAACAGAAAATTCTGAAAAAAACAGCACCCCCCCCCCCCAATCTATACCAGGTCCTTTTAAGGGGAATCCCATGCCAAAATAAAAAAAAGACAGCATGGCGTCCTCCCCAAAATCCACGCTAGACCCTTATCCAAGCATGCAGGCCAGGAAAGGGGGATGAATGAGTGAGCACCCCCCTCCTAAACCATACCAGGCCACATGCCCTCAACACGGGGGGGTGCTTTTGGGCAGGGGTGCCCCAAAGCACCTTGTCCCAATGTTGATGGGGACAACGGGCTCTTCCTCACAACCCTGGCCAGTGGGGCATTTCAATTTTCTGTCCCAAAGCACGCCCCCAGTTGAGGGCATGTGGCCTGGTATGGCTCAGAAGAGGGGGCTCACCCCCCCCCCCCTTTCTGGTCTGCTGGGCTGCATGCTCAAATATGGATCTGGTATGGATCTTTGGGGGGACCTTCCGTCGTTTTTTTTTATATTTTGGCGGTTTTCTTTCTGAGTTTCCTATTGCCGGAATTCTTTTGTTTACATTTCAGCTCTTAGCGGAGAAGCCTGCTGACAGCTGATGAGACATTGGTCGTTAAGGATGCGGTGGCCGGCTTCCCGAATTCAAATTGTTCTGATAATTTGGAATTCATTAGAAAACAAATAAACAAAACTAAATTAAACACATTTCAAATAAATTAGTTACTATTTCATTCAAAGATTCGGATACATCCGAATCTCTGAATAACCAAAAATTTGTTCCGAATTCAGACCGTAACCAATGTCTAATTTAAAGCATTTTTCACACCTGCCTAAAACTTTGCATATTACTGTATCTTCCCATCTTCCCATGATCCCTTGTGACAAACACTGGATTTCTGTGATAATAGTAACATATGTAAGTCAAGCTGTGTTATATACTTATAGAACGGCTAAGATTTATGACCTCATTTACTAAAAACCTGTTCAGACTACACAGATATACTCATTTCTCCCAAGGCAGGCTTTGTGGTCGAGCAGAATAATTTGCATACAGCATGTGTCTACAGATGTGCTGTGTGATTCACCATGCCAGGTGCTGTGGGGATTTAATAGGCAAAGCATGCATCTATAGCTACAGTGGTTTGCTAGTCTTATGTATAACAAATTTGTACGAAGCAATGTACTGTTAGGTCATGCAGCAATACACTTCCTATAAAGAAAAAAGTGTGTGTGTGTGTGTATGTGTATATGTGTGTATATATATATATATATATATATATATATATATATATATATTATAGTGCTCAGCATAAATGAGTACACCCCAAAAGATTTATTAATTTGCACACACAAAAATGTATTTTTGCTAACAAATTCATTCAAGATCATGTTGCAAAAATGAATACACCCCAATGAAAGTCTAAGGAGCAAAGCTAGATTTTAGACAACAAAATCCTAATTAACAAGAATTCAATTACATGTGAGTCTAATTATTCATTAAACAGATGTCCAGCAGACCGTTGATTCTAAAAGGTCGTTACTTAACCACTTCCCGCCCACCCTATAGCAAAATGACGGCCGGGCGGTGGTTCCGTTATCCTGACTGGACCAGCGGTGGCTCCTCCATAGAGGGCGCTAGTGCACCGCTGATCCCCCCCCCCCCCCGCTGATTTCTATAAAACAAAAAAAAAAAGATTTGGCTTTTATGGGAGATTTGCTGTCAGCTGACAGCAATTTCCAAAGCCCATTGGTCAGCCATTAAAGTGCATAGGTATGCACCAGCGAGGTGAACATCTTTACACTGAAAGAAAAGTCAGTGACTGATTGCCAGTCCCGCCCCCGCTCCTGACCAGACGTGCTGGGACTGCACGCACACATGCTTGTGATTCCCGGTGACTGAGGGAGAGAGAACGGCCTGACGAGTCCTCCGAGGTCTGAGGTAAGTACTGCTATGTGCTGGGCTGTAATACCTGTGTTGCTGGTCTGTAATACCTGTGTGCTGGGCTGCAATACCCGTGTGCTGGGCTGTAATACCTGTGTACTGGCTGGCTGCAATACCTGTGTACTGGGCTGTAATACATGTGTCCTGGCTGGCTGCAATACCTGTGTACTGGCTGGTTGAAATGCCTATGTACTGGGCTGCAATACCTGTGTCCTGGGCTGTAATACCTTTGTACTGGGTTGGCTGCAATACCTGTGCACTGGGTTGGCTGTAATACCTGTGTACTGGGTTGGCTGTAATACCTGTGTACTGGCTGGCTGCAATACCTGTGTACTGGGCTGTAATACACGTGTACTGGCTGGCTGCAATACCTGTGTACTGGCTGGTTGAAATACCTGTGTACTGGCTGGCTGCAATACCTGTGTACTGGGCTGTAATACCTGTGTACTGGGTTGGCTGCAATACCTGTGTACTGGCTGTGGCTGCAATACCTGTGTACTGGCTGTGGCTGCAATACCTGTGTACTGGCTGGCTGCAATACCTGTGTACTGGCTGGCTGCAATACCTGTGTACTGGGCTGGCGGCAATACCTGTATACTGTCTGTGGCTGCAATACCTGTGTACTGGCTGTAATACCTGTGTACTGGGCTGGCTGCAATACCTGTGCACTGGGCTGGCTGCAATACCTGTGCACTGGCTGGCTGCAATACCTGTGTACTGGGCTGTAAAACCTGCGTACTGGGCTATAATACATGTGTACTGGCTGGCTGCCATACCTGTGTACTGGGCTGGCTGCCATACCTGTGTACTGGGCTGGCTGCAATACCTGTGCACTGGCTGTAATACCTGTGTACTGGCTGTTGCAGAAATACCTGTGTACTGGCTGCATACTGTGTTACTGGCTGATATATACCCCACCTGTGTTGCTGAGCTGTATACTCCTGACACAATATGTGGAATACAGGGGACGGAGTGGGTGGGTCTTATGAAAAGTAGGAGGGGTCAAAAAGGAAGGGCAGGGGCTGGCGCTCCCCATCCTAAAACTTCACCAGCCGCCACTGGACTGGACGTCATATAATGTGATTCAGGATAACCCGTGCATGCATCGCGGCAATCAGTGGTGCGGTGTGTCAGTCTGACACACTGCATTACCGATCTCAGTAAAGAGCTTCCATCGGAAGCTCTTTACCTTATGATCAGCCATGACCAATCACGGCTGGTCCCAGTGTAAACGGGAAGAGCCGCGTATCGGCTTTTCCTCTACTCGTGTCTGCAGACGCAAGTAGAGGAGAGCCAATCGGCGGCTCTCCTGACAGGGGGGTCTGCACTGAATGTTTATCAGTGCAGCCCCCCTAGGATTGCCACCCAGGACCACCAGGGAATGAGCACCCAGGGACCACCAGGGAGACCACCAGGGAAGTCCACCCTGACCACTAGAGAGCCCACCCTAGACCACCAGGTAAGGGGCACAATGCCCAATAGGGACCACCAGGGAATGCCTCAAAAAGTGCCATCTATCATTGCCACCTATCGGTGCCCACCAGTGCCACCTATCAGTGCCTCCTATGAGTGCCCATCAGTGCCACCTATCAGTGCCCTTCAGTGCTGCTTATCAGTGCTGCATATATGTGCCTAATCAGTACCACCTCATCAGTGCCAATCAGTACTGCCTCATCAGTGTAGCCCAGTGGTTCTCAACTCTGGTCCTCGGGACCCCCCAACAGGCCAGATTTGCAGGATAACTGAAATACATCACAGGTGATATCATTTGCTGCTCAGTGATTGCAGTGTTCTAGTCTGCATCTCTGCAGCAGGTAATACTTAATATCTGGCCTGTTGGTGGGTCCCGAGGACCGGAGTTGAGAACCACTGGTGTAGCCTCATCAGTGCCCATCAGTGATGGATAAAACATACTTATTTACAAAGTTTTGTGACAGAAACAAACTAAAATGTTTTTTTCTTCAAAATTTTGGTATTTTTTTTATTTGTAGCACAAAACTAAAAACCCCAAAGGTGATCAAATACCACCAAAAGAAAGGCACTATTTGTGGGGGAAAAATGAAAATTTTGTTTGGGTACAACGTCACATGACCGCGCAATTGTCATTCTAAATGTGACAGTCCTGAAAGCTGAAAATTGGTCTGGGTGGGAAGGGGGGTAAGTGTCTGGTTTTGAAGTGGTTAAAGAAAATCCCTTCCCATTTCATGCTATCAGCAATGGCACCACATGGAAGAGAAATGTCACAAGGCCTGAGAAAGAAAATAATTTCTTTACACATGAAAGATGAAGGCTACAAGAAGATTAGCAAGACTTTACTTATCAGTCAGAATACTGTAGCAAAAGAGATACAAACATTTAACACGGATGGAACTGCAACCATCTCAGAGAGACGTCAAGGCCATCCATCCTGTATGGTGTCGCAAATGTGAGTACAAAGAAAAATGCAAGTTGCCTACAATGAAAAGTGGTGGTGGCAGTGTCCTTCTGTGGGTCTGCATGAGTGCTGCTTGTGTCGTGGAGCTGCATTTCATTGATGTGTAGCGCCCTCCTAGTTTGGGTACTAGTGAGTGTATATAGTTTTTGGCTCTCTCTGCTTAACAGGAGAGCTGAAAGATAAATTTATGTGCTATCTGCTTATCAGAGAGCTTTGATTTGAGTAAGGTCTGCTCAGTGTGCTCTGGTGCTGTTTCATATGGTCTGGATATGTTTTACCCTGTCCAGTAGTATGGGTTCCTATTGGACATAGGGAGAAAACCTCAGCCAGTGACAGCAGGTGTATTTGGAGGTGATTCTGACCAGCTAGCAGGGCAGTGGTGCCCCACTGCATCTTGGGAGAACACCTTCATATAAAAGGGAGCACATGGGCTCAAGGTTAGGAGTCCCAGCCCCCCCAAGCCTGAAGTGTGAGGCGTATGTTAAGCTCCTGGCTGCTAGACCCAAGAGCCTATCCAGGAGGCTGCCGGCTGCTAGGTTTAGTCGAAGCCTATCCAGATGCTGAAGATGCAACCCACAGTTCTTTGAAAGCTGACAGAGGGAGGATGTCCTTGGATTCGTTCTGATACTGCAGTGGCAAAGTGTCGCTTGGAGGTTGGCAGAAAGGGCTACCGACTGTCCCAGGACATGGCGTGAGTACAGATCTGTGAGAGAATCCCTGAGACTGTGTGCTAGAATTTCCCCTGCCCTCATATCAGCTTAATTGGGTTTGCCAGCTAGAAAGGAGACACTGGAGAGTGTCTTGAAGAACAGAGTCCAGCTTCTGTCCTTACTGCTTAACAAGGGACCTGTTCTGCTAAAGTCATCCTGCCATAAAGTGCCTTTGGTAGTCTGTTACACTGAGTTAGAAAGGAGACACTGGCTAGTGTCTTGAAGAAACAGAGTCTGGCATGTTCTTTGTTGCTTAAAGATGGACTTGTTTCACTGGAGTCAGTCTGCTGTGTGAAGCCACTGACCGCCTGCTATACAGAGCCTAGGGAGAATTTGTCCTCAGTTACTTGGAGTATCTCATACCTATCCTTCTCCTATCCAAGTTAAACAATAAAGCATTGCAAATTCATCCCCTAGACTGGTCATTGGAAACCAGCAGGATTGTGTGTGCACCTGGCTGTGTGAAAATGCTATAGTGACTGGCTGCAGAATATTCAGCGGGAGGCTCGGGAACTCGAGCTACTTCGGGGGTACCGCTACAGATGGTATCATGAATTCAAGAGGCGATGCTAGCATCACTCCATGCCCTTGGTCATCATGCATTTTTCCAACATGACCATGATCCAAAACACACATCTAATCCCACTGTTGCATTTCTGAAGAAGAACAGGGTGAAAGTTATTCAGTGGCCATGTATTTCTCAAGTATGTCTCCTGATCTGAACCCAATCAAACACTTATGGGGAATTCTGAACAGACAAGTTGAGCATCACTCTCCATCCAGCATCCAGATTATAAAAGAGGTGGTGCTGTCCTCACAAATCATGAAGGTCATACAAAATACTAGATGTAGTAGTTACTCTTACGTTCACTGACAGACGCAGCTCTTCTTATGACACATGGGGTTATGCTCATATCACTAGGAGTAGACTAGGCAAAAATAAAACAAAAGCATAGGTTGGCCCCTCCCAGGGGGCCGTCCTTACCTTAGCATATAATCCCCCTGCTCTGCATAGCACATCAGTTTTTATTGCCTAGTGCAAGGAGTAGACCAGGTTCCCTATGGGATCTGCGGTCTCCTGAAGGTTTTTCTGATGAAGACTGCTATCAAGAAGCCGGCTGGCGGTATAGAGGATATCTAGAATTCAAAAACTTTCCCCAGTCCGGCCAACGTCTATGTGAGCTACCCTTAGCGGGGGCACACCGCATGTTGCCCGTTCCGTGCAGGCGGGCAGTGGCTAATCCCACTAGAGCCCAGTGACTGGGTCTGTTCCTGTCCAGGGACCTGGCCAGCAGCATGCCTCTCCGTGGGGTGGTAAGTCTGCTCTGGGTGGCTACCCGGTGCACCCGTCGGATCGGTGAGTAGACCCCTCTTCCGTCTTAGGGCGTGGAGAGTGGGCACCTGGGCAGCTTCTAAGGTAGCTGGCCGGTAGGGTCCTTTTAGTGGGGACGCATCTGGGGTGGTCATCTTCCGTTCCCCCCCCTCTCCCCACTCCCCCTTCCCCCCAGCAGTACCGCACCCCACACTAACCGTTCAGAGACTGCTTTTGGTGGTTCGCTGCCATTTGGTGTGGATCACCGTTCGTTCGTCCGACGACCGCGCCATTTTGCCGTAAGCTCGGCTTGTGTTGATGGCAGCAGCCATTGTTTGGTAGCCCGTGCGTTTTTCAGCCTGTCCTCTGGCGGCCCCCCAGTGGTCGTTCTCGGCATTACAGGAAGTGATAAAAACAGCAGAAGCACTTCCGTTTTTGCTTGGACAACGTGGCTGACAGACGGCGGTGCAGGCTCTTGAAGTGCAGTGGATTTTTGGCATTGCTCATTCCAGTCACAGTGCTGAGGCATTTAAAACAGCAAGTATAGCTGCCTCTCCCTGGGTGCTGGTAGCGGTGGGTGCAATCCTCCCGGGTCTCCCTGGCTGATTGGTGGGGTAGAGGTGGTGGTCACACAGTGGGGGTGCTGGAAGTCTGGGATGTCAGAGGCCGGCAGTGCTATGGCAGGAGTACCTGCGGAGCAACAATCCACCCCGGGAACCTTGGTGTCCTTGGAACAGCTGAGGGCGGTATTTGGGGAGCTCTTTCCCCGGGCGGGGGACCCGATTCCAGGGGGCCCCAAAAACCGCCCTCCCCCGTCATTCTTCGGGGGAGGATTCGGAACCAGAGAGGGCCTCCATGGTCACAGGAACCCCCCGTGGACCTGTCAGAGGGTGAACTGATACCCTCAGACGGTGAAGGTGGTCAGGAGGCTCAGTTTTCGCGCGACAAAGCGATAGTGGCCGCTTTGATCACTGATATCCGCGACTCCATGCGACTTGACCAAGCAGGGGAGTCGCTTGAGTCCACATATATTTGTGGATCGCTTAAGCCCTCTAGGTCCCCTAGGGCCTACCCTTATGATCAGGTGTTTAAACAGGCGGTGTTCAAGGAATGACTACGGCCGCAAAATTCCTTTGCTTTACCCAAAAGCTTTGCTGTTGGCTACCCCTTTGAGGATAGCTTTACTGAGAGATGGGCTTCCCCAGCAGTGGACCCACTGGTGGCCCGTCTGAATAAGGCAACGACCATTCCCTTGGAGGGGTCTCCGTCTTTTAAAGAGGCGGCCGATAGCCGCACAGAAGCAGTGTCTAAGGCACTGTTCTTGTTGGCTAGGTCAGCCATGCGGCCAGCTCTGGCGGCTGCTATGGCGGCGCAATCTCTTCACGAGCACGCTGCCACACTACACACCGGTTTAACTTGTGAGTGTGCACAGGCTGAGGTGCAACGTGCACAACACTTGGGGGAAGGTCTCCGCTACATATGCGATGCGGCCTTGGACCTGTTTCCCATACTCTCAAAAATGTCTGTTTTTGTAATTGTTATCAGGCGGGTGCTGTGGCTCCGCTCTTGGTCGGGCGACCAGGCTTCGAAGAAAGCTCTTACAGATCTTCCCTTTCAGGGAGGGCGTCTGTTTGGCCCACAGTTGGATGAAATCATTAAAGATTTCACGGGAGGGAAGAGTACTCTCCTTCCGGAGCCAAAACGGCAGGATTTTCGCCGTAGGCAGGGCCCTGTTTCTTCAGGTCAGAAGAAGTTTTTTTGTGCACCCGGCTCAGCGGGTAAGGGCTTCAAGTCCGGTAAGGCTTCGGCTGGGTCCAGTAAAAGGCCCTGGCAACATAAGTCCAAAAAAACGAAGGATAAGTCAACCTCTGCATGATGGGTTGCCCCTGCCCGACTCACGGGTGGGGGGCCGGTTGCTGGGGTTTGCAGACAGATGGGCTGCCCGCATCACTGATTGGTGGGTGCTGGAGGTGGTGTCCTCCGGGTACAAGACCTTCGAACTTAAAACTCCCTCATGGGCGTCTGGAGGCGCTACTGGGCGCAGACAAAGAGATTCAGGATGGAGTCCATCCGCTTGGTCGTGGCTGCCCTGCACCAAGGGGAACTCATGGCGTCCCTGGATATCAGGGACGCGTATCTTCACGTTCCGGTTTGTCACAGTCACCAGCGTTTTTCTACGCTTCGCAATGGGAGATCTGCATTACCAGTTTGTGGCACTTCCCTTCGGGCTGGCTTCGTCTCCCCGAGTGTTCACCAAGGTGGTGGCCCCGATGATGACACTGTTGAGACAGAGAGGTATCACGGTGGTGCCGTACCTCGACGATTTACTCCTGAGAGCAGAGTCAGCTGCGGCTCTGGAGGAGAACGTGATAATCACAGTGTCCACGGTAAAAGAATTCGGTTGGCTGATCAACCTGCAGAAGTTATCATTGGCTCCATCCTACCGGCTGGAATACCTGGGTCTGATTCTGGACACGATGCAGGCAAGGGTGTTTTTACCACCGAGCAAGCTCCTGACATTACAGGCAGCAGTGTGAACCCTGTTATCACGCCAGTGGTCCTCCTTACGGTTCTGTATGCAAGTGTTGGGGCTCATGGTGTCGGCTTTCGAATCGATACCTTACGCCCACAGTCACACTCGGCTCCTGCAGAAGGCGATCTTGTTGCAATGGGACAAATCTCCCCTATCCCTAGACAGACTGATCAGGTTGGATCATCAGTCCCGAGGATCCTTGATTTGGTGGATTCGGGCTCCAGCCCTAAAATTGTGAAAATGTTTTCTCCCCCTCAATTGGTCGATAGTAACAACGGATGCCAGCATGTCGGGCTGGGGAGGGGTCCTGGGGCAGTTCTCTACCCAGGGTTGCTGGTCAGTTCAGGAAGCTTGCCTTCCGATAAATGTACTGGAACTGAGAGCGATCAGGCTTTGTCTGTCCCGTTGGTCAGCGAGGCTGCAAGGCCTCCCTGTCCGGGTTCAGTCGGACAATGCCATGGCTGTGGCATATGTGAACCATCAGGGCGGAATGAGAAGCTCGGCAGCAGCCACGGAGGCGGCTCTGATCCTTCGGTGGGCAGAACTTCACGTGCCAGCTCTCTCTGCAATCTACATTCCAGGCGTGGAAAACTGTCAGGCGGACTTTCTCAGCCGCCGGACTCTGGATCAGGGGGAGTGGTCCCTACATCCAGAAGTGTTCCGCCAGATTTGCCTCAAGTGGGGCACACCAGAGGTGGACTTCATGGCCTCCAGGTTCAATCACAAGGTACAGACCTTTGTGTGCAGAACAAGAGATCCGTTGGCGGTCGCCTCAGACGCACTGGTAGCACCCTGGGGCCGGTATCGGCTACTGTACATCTTTCCTCCCCTAAAGCTTCTACCGCGGGTTCTGCGCAGGATAGAAGCAGAGGGAATCCCGACAATCCTGGTAGCTCCGGATTGGCCTCGGCGTTCTTGGTACGCCGACGTGGTGCGGATGGTGACAGATGTTCCGTGGCGTCTTCCGCTTCGCGGAGACCTACTGTCTCAGGGGCCCATCTTGCACCCTGCTTTACCCTTGCTGGCTTTGACGGCTTGGCTATTGAGTCCCAGGTGTTGAGGGATAGGGGTGTCTCGGACTCCGTGATCCCTACTATGATTAAAACACGTAAGGGTACTTCACGTAAGATTTATCATAGGACCTGGAAGGCCTATATTGCCTGGTGCGAGGCAGGGGGTTGGAACCCCCGCTCTTATACAGTGTCCAGGGTACTGACTTTTTTACAGCAGGGACTGGACAAGAACCTGGTGTTAAGTGCGCTTAAGGGCCAGATTTCGGCCCTGGCGGTTCTTTTTCAACGGCCCTTGGCATCACATTCGTTGATCCGTACATTTGTACAGGGTGTACGTCATGTAGCCCCTCGGATACGGTCGCCTCTTGCGCCATGGGATTTAAATCTGGTGCTTTCTGTGCTGCAGAAGCCACCATATTAAAAGATCAGGGACATTACCTTGCGACTGTAGTCGCAGAAAGTGGCCTTTTTGGTGGCTGTTACATCCTCTAGGCGGGTGTCCGAGTTGGCAGCATTATCCTGCAAGTCACCTTACTTGGTTCTTCATAAGGACAAGGCGGTTTTGCGACCTTCCCCTTCGTTTCTTCCGAAGGTGGTTTCTTCTTTTCATTTGAATGAGGATATTGTTCTTCCCTCATTGTGCCCGCACCCGTCGCATCCCAAGGAATTTGAACTGCATTCGTTGGATGTAGTGAGGGCTTTGCGGGTGTATTTGATTTCTACAGCTTCTTTTCGGAAGTCTGATTCTTTATTTGTGCTGACGGAAGGGTCGTGCAAAGGCATGGCGGCCTCATCAGCTACCATTTCTCGTTGGATCAGGAAGACCGTGACTCATGCATATGAGGTTTGGGGCAAGGTTCCCTTGTTTCCAGTCACGGCTCATTCCACCAGGGCAGTTAGTACTTCCTGGGTGTTTAGACACCAGGCCTCGGTGTCTCGGGTGTGCAAAGCGGCTACTTGGTGCACACGTTTACTAAGTTTTACAAGAGTGATGTTTCAGCATCTTCGGATGCTGCCTTTGGCCGCAAAGTATTACAAGCGGCAGTTTAGGCGCGGATGGCGCCGCCTGAGAGGACTTTTTTGTTGGGTACTGTTATAGTTTGCCCACCCCTCTTGATTGGCACAGCTTTGGGACATCCCCATGTGTCATAAGAAGAGCTGCGTCTGTCAGTGAACGTAAGAGTAAAGGGGATTTTATTATAACTTACCGAAAAATCCTTTTCTCTGAGTTCACTGACAGACACAGCACCCACCCCTCTGTGGAGTTTGTACAGCTTGTTACGAACTGATGTGCTATGCAGAGCAAGGGGATTATATGCTAAGGTGAGGACGGCCCCCTGGGAGGGGCCAACCTATGCTTTTGTTTTATTTTTGCCTAGTCTACTCCTAGTGATATGAGCATAACCCCATGCGTCATAAGAAGAGCTGCGTCTGTCAGTGAACTCAGAGAAAAGGATTTTACGGTAAGTTATAATAAAATACCTTTTTTTGTTGTTGGGTGTATTCATTTGTGCATCAACTTTTTGTAATCGAAGTTATATTATTAACCTCACTTTCATGTAATGGGCTAAACAGATGTTCTATAATGCTCAGTTTTGTCAACATTCTGGGAATTGTTCTTGTGTTCATTGAGATATTGATTAAAATCTTACTTTTCAAAAATGGTGTACTCATTTATGCTGAGTACTGTAATATATATATATATATATATATATATATATATATATATATATATATCTGTACTCAGCATAAAACGTCACTACCTGCTGGGAGTTTACATGTTCTTGTGCGTGCGTGGGTTTCCTCCATGTACTCCGGTTTCCTCCCACACTCCAAAGACATGCTGGTAGGTTAATTAGATCCTGTCTAAATTGGCCCTAGTATGTGTATGTATGAATGTGAGTTAGGGACCTTAGATTGTAAGCTCTTTGAGGGTATGGACTGATGTGCATGTACAATGTATATGTAAAGGGACAACTTGGACCTTGTTGCAATTACAGAGACATGGTTCAAGGATTCAAATGACTGGGAAATAACTATACCAGGGTACACACTATACAGGAATGACAGAGTACGGAAGAGGGGAGGTGGAGTTGCCATATATGTAAAAAATGGCATAAAACTAACATTAATTCAAAAAACAAATGAAATACTCGAAACCCTCTGGGTCTGCCTTCCAACCAGGGAGGGATCTACCCTTAGAATTGGAATAGTATACAGACCCAGGACAGAGTGAATATTATTATAACTTGTTGATTGATGAGATAACTCAAATGGCAATGAAGGGAGAGGTTTTGATTATGGGTGACTTCAACATGCCTGACGTTAACTGGAATTCCCAAACTGCTATTACAAGCAGGAGTAGGGATGTAATGGAAGCACTGACTGGGGTTTCTTTAAAACAGTTAGCAAAAAAGCCCAACCCGAGGTGATCATATTCTTGACCTAGTACTGACAAATGGGGATCGACTGTCTGATGTTGAGGTGGGAGAGAATTTTGGTTCTAGTGATCACCAATGTCTTTGGTTTGATATTAAAACAAGAACTGAAAAATCATTTACGAAAACAAAAGTTTTAGATTTTTGGAGTAAAATGACAGGCGTAAGTAATCAGTGGGCACTATTAAAGTCTTCCATCCTGGAGGCAACTAGATTATATGTCAGGCAAGTTAGTAAGAATAAACAGAAGAAAAAAAACAATTTGGTTCACCAAAGAGGTAAGTAGGAAAGTAAAGGAAAAAAATGGCATATAGAAGATTCAATGTAACAGGAGGTGTAGCTGACAGAGAGGAGTATAAAAATAGACAAAAGGAGACCAAACACATTGTCGGTGCTGCAAAAGCACAAAAAGAGGATTGGCCAGTGCATCATGTGACCCAGCCTCTTTATAAGCTGGAGTCACGTAGTGCTGCAGTCACATGCTCTTGGGTTAGCTGTAGGGAGAGGAAGCTGACAGCGTGAGGGAGAGATTAGAGACATTTTAAGATCTGATCCTGCATCCTGAGATAGATTACTTTACTACTGCTGTGCTGTTGCTCTGAGGACAGATAGCAGAAATTAGAGATTTCACATACACCTGCTTTGAGTTGCAGATCAAACGCTGCATAAAACAATGATCGTGCTCAACGATCAGATTGTTGGAGGAATTTGAGATTTCAAATACTGCTGCTTTGAGTTGCAGATCAAACTCTGCATAAAACAACGATCGCTACGATCGTGCTCAACGATCAGATTGTTGGAGGAATTTGAGATTTCAAATACTGCTGCTTAGAGTTGGAGATTGCAGATTAAACTCTGTCTAACGCAAGGATCGTTACGTTCGTACACAACGATCAGATTGTGGGATCGTACACAACGATCAGATTGTGGGAGTAATTTGAGATTTCACATACTGCTGCTTTGAGCGATCTGACTGCACTAGGTAGAGGCTTCTGCTTAGAGGGACAGATTCTTGTTCCAAAACCATTGCCTACTCCTATAGGGCCAGCTGTTGCTGTAAGTGACACATTATTGTTGAAAAATCATCTCCTAGTTCTAAAGGGAGAGCTTCCAGCTGTTGGTGTGAGCAGTGCATTTCTTGCACCAAAATAAAAAGTCCAGCTACGTTGGTGTTTTAAAAAAAAAAGGTATTAATTGGTATTAA
>BLSH010438155.1:237325-248118 GCA_018402905.1 Glandirana rugosa
TTGCGTGAGGACTAGGGACGTAAGACTCGCGTTGCGTGAGGACTAGGGACGTAAGACTCGCATGTTACGTGAGGGCTAGGGACGTAAGATTTCCCGCACTCTCGGGCCTCTGTCTACACTACCAGGGGTCCTTGAATCGGGTGCGCAAGAGCGGTTGTTCCCTGCACAAGACAGACTCCACCGTCAGGTACGTAACAATAACACTCAGAATGCAGGGATCAGGAGTGTGTCTTACACTCAGAATGCAGGGATCAGGAGTGTGCTGCGCTCAGAATACAGGGATCATGAGTGCGTTGCACTTAGAATGCAGGGATCGGGAGTGCATTGTACGCTCAGAATGCAGGGATCAGGAGTGCGTTGCGCTCAGAATGCAGGGATCAGGAGTGCGTTCTGCTCAAAATGCAGGGATCAGGAGTGCATTGCACTTAGAATGCAGGGATCAGGAGTGCGTTGCACTTAGAATGCAGGGATCAGGAGTCCGTTTTACGCTCAGAATTCAGGGTTAAGGAGTGTGTTGCGCTCAGAATGCAGGGTTAAGGAGTGTGGTGCGCTCAGAATGCAGGGTTAAAGAGGAAATAAACCCAGATGGGGTTTTACGTTCCTCTACATTCCCCTGTAAAGTAGAATCAGAATGCAGGGTACAGGGGTGCGTTGTATGATTAGAATGCAGGGATCAGGAGTGCGTTGTATGCTCAGAATGCAGGGATCAGGAGTGTGTTACTCTCAGAATGCAGGGATCAGGAGTGTGTTACTCTCAGAATGCAGGAAGCAGAAGTGCATAACGCTCAGAATGCAGGGATCAGGAGTGTGTCTTACACTCAGAATGCAGGGATCAGGAGTGCGCTGCGCTCAGAATACAGGGATCATGAGTGCGTTGCACTTAGAATGCAGGGATCGGGAGTGCATTATACGCTCAGAATGCAGGGATCAGGAGTGTGTTGCGCTCAGAATGCAGGGATCAGGAGTGCGTTCTGCTCAAAATGCAAAGATCAGGAGTGCGTTGCACTTAGCATGCAGGGATCAGGAGTCCGTTTTACGCTCAGAATTCAGGGTTAAGGAGTGTGTTGCGCTCAGAATGCAGGGTTAAGGAGTGTGGTGCGCTCAGAATGCAGGGTTAAAGAGGAAGTAAACCCAGATGGGGTTTACGTTCCTCTACATTCCCCTGTAAAGTAGAATCATAATGGGCTACTATGCATCGCATAGTAGCCCATTATGTGCCACTTGCCTGCAAACGAAGCCTGCGACATCCAGCGCTGTGCTGGCGGCGTCCATCTTCAGCCCCTCTTCCTTCCGGGGCCACGACTCCAGTGCTGTGACTGGCCGAAGCGGCGTGATGTCACTCCTGCGCATGCGCACGGGAGACGCCAGTCACGGCACGGTCGCAGTGGAGGAATGGCACGGAGGCCGTTTCTTCACTGCGCATGTGCCGACATCACATTGGCACAGCTACAACACTGCATATCTCCTGAACCGTACAGGTTTAGGAGATTTGCAGGGCACCTACAGGTAAGCCTTATCATAGGCTTAACTGTAGGTTAACCACTTCAGCCCCGGAAGAATTTCCCACTTTAGGACCAGAGCACTTTTTGCGATTCGGCGCTGCGTCGCTTAAACTGACAATTGCGCGGTCGTGCGACGTTGTACCCAAACAAAATTTGCGTCCTTTTTTTCCCACAAATAGAGCTTTCTTTTGGTGGTATTTGATCGCCTCTGCGTCATTTCTGATCGCCGCTATAAACAAAAGAGCGACCATTTTGCAAAAAATCCCAAATTTCTTACTTTTTGCTAAAATTCAAATCCAAAAAAAAAATATAAAAAAACATTTTTTTTCACCGTTTTTGGCCGATTTATATTCTTCCTCATATTTGCGATAAAAAAAATTGCAATCAGCGTTTATTTATTGGTTTGCGCAAAAGTGGCCGCGTTTACGGATGGTGAGAATTAATTTCTGGGGTTTTTATTTTTTTGTAATTTTTTACTAGTAATGCGGGCGATCTGCGATTTTTAGCGGTAATGCGATATTGGGGCGGACATGTCGGAACATTTTGACACTTTTTTGGGACCAATGACAGCGATCAGAAATTTAAATGTCCACTGATTACTGTATAAATGTCATTGGCAATGAAGGGGTTAACCTGCAGGGGGCAGTGAAGGGGTTAATCGTGTTCCCTGGGTGTGTTCTTACTGTGGGGGGGGTTGGGCTAACATGGGCATGAGAGATCTAACTGATCCCAGTGACAGGGGTCAGTAGATCTCTCATGCCCCACTGACAGGGCGGGGAACCGCCGTGTTTACATCAGCGGTTCCCCGTTCTTTCTCTGTAGCCGCTCATCGCGGCTCGCCGGCGGACATCGGGTGGCCAAATGCGAATCGCCGCTTATTTACGGCGATTCGCGCAGCGCTCCCCCACTGCCGCCGTGAAAACACGGCGTGCGGTGGGGAACCGGTTAAAGTGGTTGTCACAATTTGAGACCACTTTAAGGAGTGTGTTGCTCTCAGAATGCAGGGTTCAGAAGTGTGTTGCGCTCAGAATGCAGGGATTAGGAGTACATTGTGCTCAGAATGCAGGGATTAGGAGTACGTTGTGCTCAGAATGCAGGGATCAGGAGTGCATTTTACACTCAGAATGCAGGGATCAGGAGTGCATTGCGCTTAGAATGCAGGGATCAGGAATGCGTTTTACGCTCAGAATGCAGGGATCAAGAGTGCTTTTTACGCTCAGAATGCAGGGATCAGGAGAGCGTTGCACTCAGAATGCAGTGATCAGGAGTGCGTTGCGCTCAGAATACAGGGATCAGGAATGAGTTTTACGCTCAGAATGCTAGGATCAGGAGTGTGTTGCGCTCAGATGCAGGGATCAGGAGTGCATTTTACGCTCAGATTGCAGGAATCAGGAGTGCGTTGCGCCCAGAATGCAGGGATCAGGAGTGCGTTGCGCTCAGAATGCAGGGATCAGGAGTGCGTTGCGCTCATGATGCAGGGATCAGGAGTGCGTTTTGTGCTCAGAATGCAGGGATCAGAATGCAGGGATCCGGAATGCGTTTTACGCTCAAAATGCCGGGATCAGGAGTGTATTGCGCTAAGAATGTAGGGATCAGGGGTGCGTTTTACGCTCATAATGCAGGGATCAGAAGTGCATTTTATGCGCAGAATGCAGGGATCAGAAGTGTGTTTTACGCGCAGAATGCAGGGATCAGTAGTGTGTTACGCTTAGAATGCAGGGATCAGGAGTGCATTTTGCGCTCAGAATGCAGGGATCAGGAGTGCGTTTTACACTCAGAATGCAGGGATCAGGAGTGCGTTTTATGCTCAGAATGCAGGGATCAGGAGTGCATTTTACACTCAAAATGCAGGGATCAGGAATGCGTTTCACACTCAAAATGCAGGGATCAGGAGTGCATTAGGCTCAGAATGCAGGTGCAAATCTCTGAGGAATGTTTCCAACACATTGTTGACTCTATGCCATGAAGAATTAAGGCACTTCTAAAGGTAAAAGGGGGCCCAACCCGGAACTAGCAAGGTGAACCTAATAAAGTGGCCGGTGAGTGTATATGCCTATAATAATGGAAATAAGGGCATGTTAAATCCATTGCAGCCAGTGGAGGCTGGTGAAATTTTAGGATGAGGGGGCACCAGACCCCGGACTTCTTTTTTTGACCCCTCCCACTTCTCATAAGCCCCAACCCAGATATCAAGCAGGGGCTCCAACACTTCAGGACTTGCATTAAAACAGTTAAAAAAGTGGTCTCAGAGCTTAACTAATGCCTGCAAGTAATGCACAAAACTAAGGCAACTCAACAGTCTAGCCTAGATGTTGTTTGGTCCCACCTGGGTAACCTGAAGAAGGCATGGCAGGAAGAATATTCGCCTAAGGGGCAAAGTGGATGCCAAATATAACACATTGCCTGAAATATCTGTGAGTGAGAACATTGTACTAGACCGCCTGCACAGTACACCGTGACCTAGATGCACAAACCTAAAGAGGCCTAGGGATGTCCCGTATGAGGTCCATGTTTTCAAGAAGGAAGTAGAGATTACGCTTAAGCTCATAGAAAAAAAAAATAGAAAGACAGTGCCTGTATGTGTATTACCAGACCTGTCTCCCCACACCATATTACAAATGTGTTCTGTTCCCCTCCTCACAAAAGCCCTCTAAGAAGCAGGCGTCCAGTATTGATGGACTTACCACTTTTATCTATGCCAGATGGAATGTAAATGCTGACACTTTGAGATCTCCTGAACACCTGCACAAATTCTTGGAGAAGTTGAACCTCCAGATTCAAACATAGCCATTTGGTGACTGGCAAGATCCTCCACAATCTCGAAGTCACAGCAACATCACTAAAGTCGCGTGCTAGCGGCCCTTCATCTGGGAAAAAGTGTCCTCTCTCTCTGACCCACCTGGAGTTCCCTTGTGACTCGAGTCTGTCTACTCCTCCTGGGACTCACTCTAGGACTGAAACGGACCAGTCCGGCTGGCTGCTAGTTTGGCTTTGGCTTGAGCTTGGCTTGGGCATTGGGCACGGTCGGCAAGTGACGGCTACGGCACGAAGCGGGTAGGAGGGAAGGGAAACCCGGTGGGTGCTGCGCCTGAGTGATTGGTCATCCACTCCCAGCAGCACGTTGCCACAGTCCCGCCCCCGCCCACCGCACTGTCAACTGACCAATCACTGCTAGTCAAGTTCTCAGGACAGAGCCCATCAGTGTGAGCGCGTGCACCGCGCTGGCACACACACTCACAATTTTAAGTCTGACCAATGAGCTCCAATAATTGCTGTCTGCAGACAGCAAGGAGCCAAAAAAATCAGGGAAACATTGTATCTGGCGCCACCTTTAAAAGGGGTCGGTCGGACCACTTTTTTTTTTCTCATCATTCCCACTGAGTGGGCGGCACCCGGGTGCCCCCTATTGACGAGCCTCCACTGATTGCAGCATTCTATTAGATGGCCTTTCAATTGTTGCTGAGTAATGTTTCTCCTTGGCCATTCTCATTTTTGTGTGGGGGACATCTAAACTACAGATTAGTTTAAATGAAAGAGCAAATAATATCCTTTACTTATAAAGGTTACACTTACAAGCTGAAACATTGGGCCATTTGCCGCAATTTGCTATTTTTTGTTGATCCTTTGATTAATTACATACATAGGAACTGTAGCTTAGAGGTTACTTACCCAGTCTAATGTGTTTTGGTTGATAAACTGCTGATATTACATTGGCTGGCACAATCTGGTTAAAAGAATATAAACTGTAAATTGTAAATTTTTGGAGGATTTTGTTAGAGCAGAAACACAAGAGTACTATAAGGAGTGTCCTGTGACTGGTGTTTAAAAATGGTTGAGTATACAGACCTGATACATGGTACTTAGTGGAACATAGGCTGCACGTTACATTTGCTAAAGTGAACACACGCTGATACTTTTACCCATATAATGGAATATCCCAGCTAGGGCTGAATGGGGCCAGGAATACAGTGCTGTGTGGGAAGCTGTCACATAAATGACAGCTTCCTAGCACACCTGCTGCCTGCTCTGATTAGTTGCATACCTTAATTAGCGCCGGTTTCATAATCTGAAAAATGGCACCAGTTCTGACATTAAGACAGATTCTTAAAGCGTTATTAGTAAGAACTCCCTGACTTTGACGCACATGTTGGTAATGTTACTTACACTGGTGCAAATGCGTGTCTGAATTAGGCACCAGTAGTCCTTATGGAAACTACCACCAGAAAGTGCCGTTTTGGAATTCCCCTAAATTAATTTTCCCATCTCTGTGCATTTTTGTTGAGATGGAAAATTCAGCAACATATCTGACGGTTACAATATTACTCTATCTTGCAAAAACATAAAAGCGTTTTATAGAAAACTTGCTTTGTCAATGCTGGGCAAAGCAGCAAGTGTGCAGTAATCCCCTCCCCAGCAGTAGTTACTGAGCTTACACAGGGCAAAACCTATCTGTCATTTTGGCAAAGAACAGGTTTGTTTGTTTTTTTCAATATTTTTATTAAAGCATTTCACAAGAAAGAATACAAAAGATGTGACAAAGAATGCATATCTTCAGACTTCCGCAATGTAAAATACAAACTAAATAGGTAAAAGTCCAAACATTTTTCAACTTAAAAGAACATAGATAAAGGTGTTCTCCCAAATTAAAATCTTCACAGTGAGTAGCGAATGCACTGTCAATGTGGGGTAACCCCATAACTTTTTCAAAACTCTAAATCAAGCATATGCAATTAGCAGACCTCCAGATGTTGCAGAACTACAAGTCCCATGAGGCATAGCAAGACTGACAGCCACAAGCATGATACCCAGAGGCAGAAGCATGATGGGACTTGTAGTTTTGCAACAGCTGGAGGTCCACTAATTGCATATCCCTGCTCTAAATGATGCATTAACAAGGCAAATTTCAGGCTTACTGTGCATTGTCAGAGCAACTACAAATTGCGCTTCCAAACCATAATGGTTTGGGGATGCGCTTGTTAGTAACTGTATATGTTCGTGGAAGGAAAAGGAAGCCACATCCCTCATCATCCAGAAGCCAGTCTTCGCTCTGAGGTAGTAGTAGCTTTTGTAGGTTTAGAGGGAATAGGCAAGAAGACCTAAGAGATATAATAGCAAAGACAGAGGAAAGAGAAAGAGGGGAAAAGTTGAGAGGGAAAGTAGGGTTTGATCTCGCATGCCGAATCCCACCATTCTGAAACTGCCTTAATTGGGTATGGATCTTGGATCTCCAGTCAGGTACTTGACTTTCTCAAACATCTGCATTTTATCATTCAAGATCACTGACATGCACTCATTAATCATAATCCAAGAAAGTTTGTGCTTGAGCTGTTCAAATGGCAAGACTGCCAATTTTCAAGATTTTACAATAATAATTTTTGCTGATATGAATATAAAAGCTATGAGATGTCTTTAGGGTCTCGCGGCTGACTCCACCTTGCAACCCAGGAGAGCTTGTCTCAGGGATTTGGCAAGGTTTACTTGGATGAGAGTGTACATGAATTTGTACACCCTAATCCAGAAACACCTCACTGCCACTATATGTGGTACATCGTCCCTTCGTGTCCACATCCACGGAAACACAAGGGAGACGCTCCTGGGAAACATAGTTTCCCAGCCTAATTGGTACCATTTACCAAGTACCATCTCAGTAGCACTTTATAATTTGCTTCAGTAATGAGAGACCTCAAAGCTTCCTGGGCTATAGAGTGCCATTCACCCGGCTCAATAGTTTGCTGGAGGTCTACCTCCCATTTTTCTATGTAACCCAGTTTAACAGGTATGTGTTAAAATAGTGTCGATTTCTGAAATATGCCCCTAGATTTTATCAAACTTTTGACCAGTGGCGGTTGATGCTAAACTTTTTTTTTGGGGGGGGTGGCAAACCCCCCCCCCCTTCCCCCAGGTAAACACTCCAGGGTTAGAAGCAGAGTCCCTGCATGGCCTGAATTAAACAGGGCTCTGGATGGTCGCTAGTGTCAGTGTGAGGTGGCTCCTCTGCAGCTCTGTTGGCTGGGACAGAGGAGGAGATGTGTGTCTGAAATGCTGCCACTATGGAGGTATGGCAGCCAGCAGCGCAGGATGTCTCCTGCTGCCGTTTTGTTGAAGATCTGCACGGTGCAGAAGTAGTGGGAGAGTTTATTTACAGGCAGCGCAGCTTGACGGTGCCTTCTCATGCCACAGCGCAGGGCAGGCGGTCTGCAAGTCAGGGAGCAGTGTGGCAGTGCTCACAGGTCATCAGGAGGCTCTGTGGATCTGGTGTTCCCTGAGTGAAGAGTGGAGCTTCAGAGCTATGTAGCCATCTTCTTCAACTGTCGCCACGCCCCCCCCAACCAATAGCGAATATTGATTGCGACCCTTCTTGTCAATATCCCCCTGTGATCACATAAATTGGCTATGCACAAAAAGCCCTTATTGGACCACCGGTCTTGTTTGTTTTTTTAACAAGAGCATTTAATAAAGATTTTTTTGTGAAACATTATTACAACAACAGAGCTACAAAGCAAGCTAATCAGAAGACCAGATAGCTCAGATAGCAATATACAGTATCTCACAAAAGTGAGTACACCCACATTTTTGTAAATATTTTATTATATCTTTTCATGTGACAACACTGAAGAAATGACACTTTGCTACAATGTAAAGTAGTGAGCGTACAACTTGTATAACAGCGTAAATTTGCTGTCCCCTCAAAATAACTCAACTTACAGCCATTAATGTCTAAACCGCTGGAAACAAAAGTGAGTACACCCCAAGTGAAAATGTCCAAATTGGACCCAAAGTGTCAATATTTTGTGTGGCCACCATTATTTTCCAGCACTGCCTTAACCCTCTTGGGCATGAAGTTCACCAGAGCTTCACAGGTTGCCATTGGAGTCCTCTCCCACTTCTCCATGATGACATCACGGAGCTGGTGAATGTTAGAGACCTTGCTCTCCTCCTCCTTCCATTTGAGGATGCCCCACAGATGTTCAATAGGGTTTAGGTCTGGAGACATGCTTGGCCAATCCATCACCTTTACCCTCAGCTTTTTCAGCAAGGCAGTGGTCATCTTGGAGGTGTGTTTGGGGTCGTTATGTTGAAATACGACCCTGCGGCCCAGTCTCCGAAGGGAGGGGATCATGCTCTGCTCCAGCATGTCACAGTACATGTTGGCATTCATGGTTTCCTCAATGAACTGTAGCTCCCCAGTGCCGGCAGCACTCACGCAGCCCCAGGCCACAACACTCACACCACCATGCTTGACTGTAGGCAAGACACGCTTGTCTTTGTACTCCTCACCTGGTTGCTGCCACACACGCTTGACACCATCTGAAGCAAATAAGTTTATGTTGGTCTCATCAGACCACAGGACATGGTTCCAGTAATCCATGTCCTTAGTCTGTTTGTCTTCAGAAAACTGTGGGCTTTCTTGTGCATCATCTTTAGAAGAGGCTTCCTTCTGGGATGACAGCCATGCAGACCAATTTGATGCAGTGTGCGTCGTATGGTCTGTGCACTGACACGCTGACCCCCCACCCCTTCAACCTCTGCAGCAATGCTGGTAGTACTCATACATCTATTTCCCAAAGACAGTCTCTGGATATGACGCTGAGCATGTGCACTCAACTCCTTTGGCCGACCATGGCGAGGCCTATACTGAGTGGAACCTGTCCTGTTAAGCCGCTGTATGGTCTTGGCCACCGTGCTGCAGCTCAGTTTCAGGGTCTTGGCAATTTTCTTATAGCCTAGGCCAGGGGTGTCAAACTCCATTTCATTGAGGGCCGTATTAGCAGTATGGTTGCCCTAAAAGGGCCGGTTGTATCTGGGGTGCGATACGTAAAAAGTGCTGGGTTCAAGAGTACGTTATGTGCAGAGTGCAGAACCGAGGTCTATGCTATGTACAGAGTGCAGAGTTTAGGAGTGCGTCGCATACAAAGTTCAGGGGTGCGCTATGCACAGTGTGAAACACCAACCCCCTCCCCGAAACTTCTTTGCATCTCTCTCCTCCCTTGCCTGGCTCTAGTACCTCCCTCTTTTGGAGGCTTTGCCTCACCTTGCAGGGAGTGCAAGCGAAGGGTGAAATTTGGAGGCGGCAGAATGGAGTACTGCCACATTCCAGCTGCAAAACTGGATGGGAGGGCCACATGACAAGGCCTGGAGGGCCGCATTCGGCCCGCGGGCCTTGCGTTTGACATATGTGGCCTAGGCCATGTTTATGTAGAGCAACAAGTCTCTTTTTTTTAGATCCTCAGAGAGTTCTTTGCCATGAGGTGCCATGTTGAGCTTCCAGTGACCAGTATGAGAGAGAACACAAAATTTAACACACCTGCTCCTCATTCACACCTGAGACCTTGTAACACTAACAAGTTACATGACACCGGGGAGAGAAAATGGCTAATTGGGCCCACTTTGGGCATTTTCACTTAAGTATGTGCTAACTTTTGTTGTCAGTGGTTTAGACATTAATAGCTGTGTGTTGAGTTATTTTGGGGGACAGCAAGTTTACACTGTTATACAAGCTGTACACTCACTACTTTACATTGTAGCAAAGTGTCATTTCTTCAGTGATACTTTATAATAAAATATTTACAAAAACGTGAGGGGTGTACTCACTTTTGTAAGATACTGTGTGTGAACCTGTCCTGCTAAACCACTGCATAATCTTGGCCACCATGCTGCAGCTCAGTTTCAGGGTCTTGGTAATCTTCTTATAGCCTAGGCAATTTTCAGATCCTCAGAGAGTTCTTTGCCATGAGGTGCCATGTTGAACATCCAGTGAGCAGTATGAGAGAGTGAGAGCGATAACACCAGATTTAACACACCTGCTCCCCATTCACACCTGAGACCTTGTAACACTAACGAGTCACATGACACTGGGGAAGGAAAATGGCTAATTGGCCCCAATTTGGACATTTTCTCTTAGGGCTGTACTCACTTTTGTTGCCAGCGGTTTAAACGTTAATGGCTGTGTTGAGTTATTTTGAGGGGACAGCAAATTTACACTGTTATACAAGCTGTACTACTTTACATATATTTAGCAAAGTGTAATTTCTTCAGTGTTGTTACATGAAAAGATAAAATAAAATATTTACAAAAATGTGAGGGGTGTACTCACTTTTGTGAGATACTGTATATATGGAGGTATTGCACTGTACTGTAATCATTGAGAATCAGCTAAACAGATAGTTAACACAATTCATCCCCAACTACTATGTCAATTCCTAAAGCTGAGAAGAAATGAGGAGAGATGGCAGAGTGGGAAGAAAGTGATAAAGGGAGAGAGGTAAAAGGGGGGGGGGGGGGGGGGGTTCA
>BLSH010438155.1:259559-271967 GCA_018402905.1 Glandirana rugosa
ATGACATACGACTTTTTGTCGGGGTGTGGTACTACAAGGGTGGAAGTTTGAAGTGACAACCATACCCCCGTAAAAACCTCACTACACGTCACGGTAAACTGGAGGTTTGTACCACACATAATACCGTAGGTTTCTCAAGTCAAACCCAGAGTAGACTGGTCCGTAGAAGAGTCCCTGCACTCCCGAGCTCCCTGTCCACACTACCAGGGGTTCAGGAATCAGGGTCGTAAGAGAGGTTGCCCACTGCATAAGTCAGACTCCACCACCAGGTACGTGACAAAGACTCCATTGATGAAGAAAAGGCATGTTGAAGCTAATTTCAAGTTTGTTGCACAACATTTAGATAAGCCTGTGAAATACTGGGAGAAGATGCCTGGTCAGATGAGACCCAAACTGAACTCTTTGGATGCCATAATACACACCATGTTTGGAGGTCAAATGGCACTGCACATCACTCCAAAAATGCCCCCATACCAACAGTGAAGTTTGAAGGTGGGAACATCATGGTGTGGGGCTGTTTTTCAGCATACAGTACTGGCAAAATGAATATAATTGAAGGAAAGATGAATGGAAAAATGTACCAAGACTTCCTTTATAAAAAATCTGCTGCAATCTACCAGGATGATGAAGATGAAAAGAGGGTGGACATTTCAGCAAGACAATGATCCCAAACACAAAGCTAAGGAAACTCTAAATTGGTTTCAAAGATAGAAAATAAAGCTGCTAGAATGGCTCAGCCAATCGCCTAACGTGAATCCAATAGAAAATCTATAGAAAGAACTAAAGGTCAGAGTTCATAGAAGAGGCCTTCGGAAACTTCAAGGTTTCAAGACTGTGTGGAAGAATGGGTCAAAATCACACCTGAGCAATGCATGCGACTAGTTTCTCCATACAGGAGGCATCTTGAAGCTGTCATTACCAACAAAGGATTTTGTATGAAGTATTAAATAAATTTCAGTTAATGTGTTCAATACTTTTTCCCTGTGTTTATTACACATAACTGAATTTCTGAACATATTTGTTTTGGTTTCTTTGTATGTATGGATCGCATGGGTTGTTACCGACATGTAGTGAAAATTTCATGTCAATAGCACCTTTACCTAGAAAAATGGTGATATGTTTAATACTTATTTTACCCACTTTCTCTCTCTCTCTCTCTCTCTCTCTCTCTCTCTCTCTCTCTCTCTCTCTCTCTCTCTCTCTCTATATATATAAAGGCCAGTATAGTGGCCTGAATTTATGAGAGGAGCCTGGGAGGTATATAAACAGACCACCCACCTGTGGTGTTTGTTGGTTCCAGTGCGCGATTATACGTTATCAGGCCGACTCTACCAGCTCACTGCGTGTTTGTGAGTCTGTGTACTCGAATCCAGGGTGTTGCAGTTTCCCCGTTCGTGGTTTTTCGTCGATCGTTTTGTGCTCACTGCTGCAGGTAGGATTCGTAGTTCATTTTCGTATCAATCGTTTGGTTCATCATGTTCCCCATTTGTAATTATCGGCTTCGTATGTTCATAGCTTCCTCTACCTTTAGGTAGGTGCTTAGTGTGAGGATTTTTTATAGGTGAGGTAAATTTAGTCAGGCCTGACTTCCAGTCAGGCCTGATTGTTTTGATTCTAGGCAGGGGAGTGGCCTAGGCAGTGGTTGGTGACTCACAGGTGGTGACACCTCTCGGTTGCCTCCCCTTTGCTTCTAGAGGGTTCTGGAAGAGAGGGTGGAGAAGGGAGGTGGAGCTGCCTGGGGTGTTTGGGAAGCCCTGACCAATCCCTAGTTTGGATTGGAGGGGGCAGGCCTTCTCAAATGCCTTGGGTCGTGGCAGCCTGGGAGGAGAGTTCGGGTGAAAGAACAGGGAGGTGGAGCACTAATTGCGGAGACCTTTGAATGAGCCCTTTGTTACCCTAAAGGGGCCCGCGGTCCCTGCCTGTAATGGGCTGTTCACGCAGGCTGGGCTAAATCGAGAGCAGGCCTTACCATGGGCTAGGTAGGCCAAAGAAGTTTGTGCAGGAGAGAGGAAGAGGAGTGAACAGCAAGCAAGATTGTGCTGGAGGAAGAGGAGTGTATATACAGAAGTGTATACAGCATGGTCTCATTGATGAACTGTGACTCTCTGGGTATTCCATAAACATCCCTTACCCCATCCAAGTTAAATCACCTAATAAAACAACAAAAACACAAAGAACCGGCCTGTCCTTCTTGACTCTGGGTGTGAGGAAACAGTGTGACTGAGGGCAGAGTGACAGGTGAACCACTATTTCCAGCAACCCTTACTTACATGGCTACACAGGTAATGTCTGTATCTTTACACCGTGACAGACCCATCCATATGTCACTATTACACATCATACACCATATGTGTGTGTATCATAGCTCCCAACTGTCCCTGATTTGGAGGGACTTTCCCTGATTTGGAACAAAGTCCCTCTGTCCCTCTTTCCTCCTCATTTGTCTCTCATTTTAGTCTGATTCATATACTTATATATAAAATGAATTTTTATCTTTCAAAAACAGTTTCCCAGTGCTAAACCTTGCATCCGATTTTTAAGTTGCTGCATTTGTAAATTTCAAAAGCCAATATAAAGGAATAATAGTGGTAAAAAAAAAGCACTTGTGGGTTTAACTAATTTTTTTTTGTATAATTCTCCTTTAAGGGGGCGTGGCAGGGTGTGTGTCTTATGCCTACATACTTTTGCTAATAGGTGTCTCTCATTCCCATCTCAAAAAGTTGGGAGGTATTTTTATACAGTGTGGAAAAAAATGATTTGATCCCCTGCAGATTTTGTAAGTTTCCCCACTTATAAGAAAAAATGAAGGGTGATCATTTTTATCATAGGTGTATTTTGATAAAGACAGAATAGCGACCAAAAATCCAGAAAAAACACACGATACAAACATTATAAATTGAGTTGCAGTTCAGTGAGTAAAGTAAGTATTTGATCCTGTCAGGAAAGGCAAAACAACAGCAGCAGAAGAATGCCTGTTCTCCATGCTCCTATAAAAAGAGGTGCACAGCGCATGTGCAAACAGGCAAACAATGCGAACCCGTGTGTGCACATGGGAACGCGCACACATGTGGGAGGCACATGCCCACACTTGAGACAGCTCCTGGCACCAAAAAGGGCAATTTAAACCAGACAGTGACATAGAATGAGTGCTGTCTTGTCTACAGCGTCCCTGTGACCCCTGCCATCCGTTTACCTGCATATCCAGTTCCTGTGACTACTTGACTTGTTATTGACCTCCCTGCTGTCCACCTGCATCTGACTCCGGCTTGCTTCTGACTACTCTTTTGCCTGCTTCCTGGTACCTCGCTGTCCCCCTGCTGCCAAACCCAGCTTGTGACCTGACTACTCTCCTGCCTGTTCCCTGGTAGCTGCCCGCCCGCTGCTGACTCGGCTTGTGCTCCGACTTCTCTGCCTGCATAAGCTCCTGACCTGCCTTTCTGTGATCTGGCCCGGCTGCACCCTGTCAGCCTGCTGAATGCTTCCTTCATCGCTGCCTGCTGCATCACCATTCCTGCCAGCGACTCCTGCATCAGTGATCCTGCCAAGCACTCGTGCCATTCCCTTCTCCCGAACTTCCTGTCTGCCATATCAGGAGTTCTTGAGTTGGAGTTGTAAGAGAGGCTGTCCCCTGCATATCAGGCTCCACCACCAGGTATGTGACAGATCCCCTACCTACCAACAATAATTCTGGCTCCCACAGACTGGCTACAGTATGTGCTCATGTGATACACAGATTAGTCCTGTCATTTTAAGAAGGTGCTCCTAAGGACAACTTGTTATGTGTATAAAAGACCTGTTCACAGAATCTCTTTCTTCCATTCAAACCTCACCATCATAGGCAAGACCAAAGAGATGTCAAAGGACATCAAGTACAAGACTGTAAACCTGCACAAGGCTGAAATGGGCTACAAGACCATCAGCAAGAAGCTTGGTGAGAAGGAGGCAACTGTTAGTATATTTGCAAATGGAAGAAATACAAAATAACCAATCGCCCTCGGTCTGCAGCTCCATGTAAGATTTTGTCTCATGGGATAAAGATGATCATGAGAAAAGTGAGGGATCAGCTCAGAACTACATGGGAGGAGCTTGTGAATCATCTCAAGGCAGCTGGGACCACAGTCATCAAATCATTGTTACACAATACACCGCCATGGATTGAAATTCTGCAGCTCCGACAAGGTCGTCCTCCTCAAGAAGGCACATGTGCAGACCTGTCTGAAGTTTGCCAATGAACATTTAAATGATTCAGAGAAGTATTTGGAGAAAGTGCTGTGGTTAGATGAGACCAAAATTGAGCTCTTTAGCATTAACTTGACGCTCCATGTTTGGAGGAAGAAAAATGCTGACTATGACCCTAAGAACACCATCCCTACAGTCAAGCACGGATGTGGAAACATTATGATTTGGGGCTGTTTCTCTGCTAAAGGTACAGGCCGACTTTGCCACATTGGACGTGGCCATGTATTGTAATATCTTGGATGAGAACCTTCTTCCCTCAGCCAGAACACTAAAGATGGGTTGTGGATGGGTCTTTCAGCAGGATAATGACCTAAAACATACTGCCAAGGCAAAAAAGGAGTGGGTCAAGAAGAAGCACATTAAGGTCATGGAGTGGCCTAGCCAGTCTCCAGACCTTAATCCTATAGAAAATTTATGGAAGGAGCTGAAACTTCGAGTTGCCAAGTGGCAGCCAAGAAACCTTAAGGATTTAGAGAAGATCAGAAAAGAAGAGTGGACTAAAATCCCTCCAGGATGTGTGCAAACCTGGTAATCAACTACAAGAAAAATCTGTGCTTGCCAATAAGCGTTTCTCCACCAAGTACGATGTCATGTTTTGCTTGGGGATCAAATACTTATTTTACTCACTGAACTGCAACTCAAATTATAACATTTGTATAATGTGTTTTTTTTTCTGGATTTCTCGTTCATATTCTGTCTCTATCATTTAAAATACACCTGTGACCTATGGGCGAACTTACAAAATCTGCAGAGGATCAAATATTTATTTTCCCCACTATATATATATATATATATATATATATATATATATATATATATATATATATATATATATATATATATACACACACACACATACACACACGCATACGCATACACACACACACAGATTTATAAACACACCGCATATACAGTTTATCTAATATGCACATAAAAATCTGTGGTTGATTATGGGATTCATTTGCATCCTAACAACCAGCTTATTGCAAACAGTCAACATTTCCCAGATTCTGTAAATTTTTAGCAGTGTCCTCAATGCCAATTCTCATTCTTTCCATTTTAGAAAACAAAGATAATATAATCGTCACCATTTACACACACAGTCAAACTCAGTAAACAGCTTAGCATGCAATGTGCCTGCCTGACAATTTTAAGTAAGCTTCTTGTATTTGGAGCTTAGTGCTTCTGTCAAGCCAAAAATTACAATATAATTTGTATGTGATGGTCTTAGTTGTGTATTTGTTATGTAGAAACCCCAATTAGCAAAAATACAGTGTTATTACAAAAAAAAAAACATACATTTATCATTGCTTTGAAATAAAAATTATATATTTACTTGTAATTTCATCAGATTGTATTGGTGCATAATATGGGAAAAACAAGATGGGGAATGTTCAAATTTCTGGAACATCCTGTGTGCATGTATGTATATACATCTCACAAAAGTGAGTACACCCTTCATATTTTTATAAATATTTTATTCTATCTTTCCATGTAACAACACTGAATAAATGACACTTTGCTACAATGTAATTAGTGAGTGTACAGCTTGTATAACAGTGTAAATTTGCTGTCCCCTCAAAATAACTCAACACACAGCCATTAATGTCTAAACCACTGGCTGTGTTGAGTTATTTTGAGGGGACAACAAATTTACACTGTTATACAAGCTGTACACTCACTACTTTACATTGTAGCAAAGTGTCATCTCTTCAGTGTTGTTACATGGAAAGATAGAATAAAATATTTATAAAAATATGAAGGGTGTACTCACTTTTGTGAGATCCTTTATATAATTTACATATGATCTTATTCAGTATTTTAATGGACACAACTCCAAAAATTGTTCTTGAATATAAATGATCTGTTTTGCCCATGGGCACAGTTTAATTGCTTTTTGGGATTACTTTTATTTTCTGCTTAATTAAAAGGTGGAGAGTTGAATAAGGTTTACAGTGATGTGTGCACAGATTGCAATCACACACTCACCTTTTCTATATTTGGGTTCCCAGTTACTTTCTAAATCAGTGGTTCTCAACTCCAGTCCTCGGGACCCACTAACAGGCCAGGTTTGCAGGATAACTGAAATGCATCACAGGTGATATCATTTGCTGCAGTATTCTAGTCTGCATCTCCCCAAGGTAATACTGAAATGCTTACCTGTTGGTGGGTCCCGAGGACCGGAGTTGAGAACCACTGTTCTAAATCAACTTGAAAGGCTCTACATCATGAAATGGTCACCGCCACTTCTCCAGTGTCCAGCTGAGGACAATATGAAAATCTTTTTAGCCCCAGATTCCATAGTTGTTTATAAGGTTGAATATAAAAGTAGACATATATCTTCCTGGATATACTAAATGTACACATGTTTTTCTGAGTTCAGTCCCAGGCCATTTTTGGATACCCTTTTACGCGTTAAAATGATATTAAAGCCTCCCTTTTTTAATGCATTTGAAGTGCTAATGATAACATTTACTTGGTATTACTCCTAAATCTGTTTGTAATAATGCATTTTTAATGCAGTTTCAATACAGCTCATAATCGCTGTTCCCCTTTTCCAGTTTCAGGGTGGCTGCATTCTCTCGCAGTGCCCCATTGAGCCACCCTATCATGCACACTCCTGGTATTAGGAGTATTTGGGTCTTTCCTTTGTCATGTTTTGTGGTTGACCATGGGTTCTGTATCCAATCTTGAAAAAGAAAAAAAAGAACACCCATGCATGCTAGTACAAGGGCTGAAGGGAAGGGCCCGAATACTATATCTGGTGGCTTGTGAGAGGGCATTCCCTGGCTAGAGGTTATTGCAAATGGCAAAGAGTAGGATGCAGCTACCAATATGTGACTTTTTGAACGATTTGGCCAAAAATGGTTTATTACCCTGTGTTACATTTGTCTCAAAAAACTTGTTTTCATTAAAAATAAAGTCTTTAACACTACTTTAACTGTAACATACTAAAAATACAAAAACTGGGGAATATATTTGTGTTCACAAGATGCTCATACACAGTCTGTTAGTGTTGTCTATATTTTTCAGGAAGGAAGGCCAGTAGGCTTCTTAAACACATCCTTTAAGCAATCATGAAATGTTTTTAACAGAATCCTATACACAGTTTTTGCATCTTTGTATAATAAGACTTGTGTCCTATCTGTGATTAAAAGCTGAAACTGCCTTTTTTTCTGGAAGGACTGAAATAATTAAACTACAGAAAGCTTCATTTGCATTCATGCGGTATCATGATTTTACATCCAGCACACACAGAACTTTTGTACTTTAATTTAGCGAAGTACCAGTCATCAATAATTTACATTTGTTTCATGAAACAGCAAACTCCGTAGAATAAATTACCAGAAATATTTTTTTCTTAGATGAGCTCGCTTTCATCAAGTAGAAAGATGTACAAAACTCTAATATTTTCTACATTGGTGTGAATATTATGTGTTGTTCCATTCCACAGATGTTGGACATCTAGTATGTAGTAGGTCATACTGCAGTAGGACATTAATAACAGCATACTATATGTGCCTATAAAAAGTCCCACAAGACCTATGGGGTGTGCTAATATATGGCTTAAAGGCTAAGTTCTCCTTTTTTTCCCTCTAAAATCCAGCTCCCCTTTGTACCAATATACCATTAATGTACCTCTGTTGTTTCATTGACTTTGAAAACAAGGCCTTACCTTACCCATGGTTATATTTTGCAGATCACGTCAGAAACTTCCTGGTATACAGACAGGACAGACTAGCCAGTACGACACAGGAAGGAGTTTACCAGCTGACCTCATTAGCATACCATCACCCATCAACTAAGTTTTCACAGCACCCCCGGCATTCCTCCATGAATGCATTTGCCTGGCTTCCCCAGCGTCCCTTAAGATGCGTTCAGGCCACATGATAGACTCCCTGAGACAACATGCTGCCCACAGGACACCCCTGATGTAGTGCAAGAGCCTGCTTGATATGATACAGAGTGATTGGATAGATGGTGTGTCCTCCTATTATATAGTTTTGGCAAATCTAAAGGAGATTGTACAGAGATTGTACACTCAGATTGTATAGTGTATGACCACATTTATACACCTAAAATTACCTAGTTGCGCTTTCAGTGTCATTAATTGTTAATGGCATGCCAAACACAGAAGCAAACACACATTTTGCCACATGAAAAAATGGGTGACAAATGCAGTAGTTACAAGAATGTCCCACAAGCTACTTTGCCAGTTGCAGCGCAGCCCATTGAAATCAATGGGTTGCCTTATGTGTGTCACTGGAAAAATAAGCCAAAAAGCATGCGCTCCCTCTACTCTAGGTGTGAATGGGGCCTGAAAGTGAAATTGGTGCATTTACACAAGAACAGTGAGGCTCCATTCACATCTGTGTGTTTCCAAACGCATGGAAAACTGCACAGAAAATGAGAGGGCTTTACTTCCTCATGTCAGAGCCTCCAGCAAGGAGAACAGTGCAGCCAGAGACAAGTGTCTATAATATCATATACTACAGATACATAACTATAGTTGCATAGTTAGTCAGGTTGAAAAAAGACACAGGTCCATCTAGTTCAACCAATAAATGAGGCTGTAAGCACAGGAGTGGCTAGGCACATTAACTTACCAGGAAGTGTACTGTTATTTTTTTAAGAGGAATATTTGCTTTTTTGGAGTTCAGTTCAACCCGCACATCAAAATAGGCAGATATGTTTTAATTTATCCAGGTCATATTATAGATACTAGTAGTTCTTAGTCACATTAAACTAGACTTGCTAAGTAGGGTTGCCACCAGTCCGGGATTCACAGTTTTGATTCATGTGTCCAGGATTCAGACTCCCTGAAACCCTGACACATTATTTAGAGGGGACTTAGGCTTGGGAAAAAAGGTGGCAACCATATTGCTAAGGCAGGTTGAAGAGATTTCAGCATTCATTCATTTAAGATCCTGGCACTTATTTTCACTGAGAAAACGACTTGAACGAATACTGGAACAGCTTAAATGTCACCAACTACTAACACAATATGTAGCTATACCATGCAATCAGATATTTGTTCATTAAAATTAAAATGGTGCTCTAAAAATATAACATTAGGACTTACCTTTACTATGGCTGGTTTCTAAACCCTTTTATATTACTTTCACTGGACTCGAACCTTACACATTTGCAGGGAAATGGGATGCAGACCTCATCAATGAACAGTGTTTATCCTACAGATGGTTTTAAGGTGATTTGATGTTCCTTGCAGGAGCTCTTCAGGCACACCAGGGTCCATTAGCCAGCATCGATTCAAAAACAAAACATCCTGGGGCTCAATGGCTGCTTGGGAATATCTCTTTCATATTAGCAAATGCAAACAGCATAATACTGGAGCTTTCAACTTAGTACAAATGACAGTTTAAGCTGTAAACTGCAGTATTAGGCTGCTATTTTACCTATAATAAAACTGTATTTGAGACTCTGGAGCAGAACAGAGCATCTTAATGAAGCTATAATGCAGACCACCTTAGATGCACCTAAAATGAACTTGACCTTAAACCTTGTTCAAGTGCAAGTACCTGTAGTAGCCTTCAAGTCGATTATTTGGATCTGTGGATCCTAGACCCATATGAACTTGAAGCATTGACTTATGTGCACGTCAAAGTTAGGCCCCATCTCTGCTTTTCCTTTGTCAAATGGTCACTGTCAGATGTCACTGAACAATACAGACTATGCCATTTGATAGTAGAATGACAGGAAGACCTGGAGCATAATATTAAAGTAAGCAGCAGACAACTCCCAGTGTTAACTTGTGTCACCATAGGCCTGTGCAAGGGACTCAAATAAGAAACAATGATTTGAACACTAAACAAAGGTACATACACCTCAAAATGGTTTCCATCTTACAAATGTTTAGGTCAGGACAGGTTCACCTTCAAGAATTTGAATGCCAAGGTAACCCTAAGGCCTCATGCACACAGGACGTTAAAAAAATGTTCTAAAAACGTCAGTAGCTTTGTAGTGAGGTGCCCATCACTTTTCAACGTTATTTCACTAGCATTTTTGAGCGGTTTTCCGCGTTATGGTTTTTTTAGAGTTTCGTTTTTAATGGATCAAAAACTTTGGTGAGCCGCGTTTTTGCGGTTTGGATCGTTTTTACAGCTGAAAACTGCCTCTCACAACTTGGGTTTTTTACAGCTCAAAAACGCCCCAGCCAAAAATAGTTGATAACAGCCTATGTGTGCATGAACACATAGGATAACATGATGGGGAGTCTATTGACTGTAGGAAAAAATGTCTGAAGCTAAAAACAGCTGCTGAAAAAACGTCCTATGTGCATGAGGCCTAAAATTCAAGTGCACTATTACGCAATTATTAATCTCAGTTTCCATGGATAAAGCTGGCCATAGACAATTCAAAATTTAACAGGGACCGCCCGAGATTCGAACCATGTATGGGCAGGCTGATTGTACCCAAGTTGATTAATCGATCAACTTCGGTACAACCAGCCTGTCTGATTTTTCATGCAATTATTGACAGCAGCTATAGTTGCTAGCAATAATCACTGGGCATTCTCCCAGCCGGGATGGCTCTCTGCACCCTCTGCCGAGAGAACACAATAGCTATGTGGGAGGGATTCTCCCATCAACACAATCAAGCGATTTTCTTTCCTGCAACCCCTGCCTCGTCCCAACCCACACTCCTCACTGGCTAGTGAGACTACCCATCGCATGCGGTTAAAACTGTGTTTGACTTTTGCACAGCAGATTGCCTGTGTCTTGTTATATCTTGGTGGTCTAACGTTTGAGACAGCATGGTATTTATGTCTGCTCTATGGATCTGGGACCTGATGGTGGCCCTTCCTCAACTCCATGTAATAGTATAACAATGTAGATCACTTCTGTATAAAGAAGCCCTGTCACCAGACTTTTCATTTCAACAGAAATCTTCCCATAAGATTATATGTGCAGTTAACATGTTATTTACCTGTAAGACCCTTTCTTGTGTAGATGCCCAAAAGCACTGAAACTGCTTCTGAGTGCCCCTGTCTTGGATGCAATATCAGCAGCCACAACAGATTTAGAGCTGTCCTTTATGTGAGAGGTGAGGGGAGGAGCAGAGGAGCTAGGGCAGCACAGAGAGTAATTAGGCACTTTCAAAAGAGGAGCAGGCTATGATGTGCAAGGAGGCAGGAGGCTGTGCTGTGGGAAATTGATTAGCCAGTTTTCAAGAAAAGTTTAAAGAAAAATTACAAGTGAATAGAAAATAAAGGAAAATAAAACCACTGCAAGGAAGCATTTAAAGTGCTTTCTTTGTTGTGCTTTAAATAAACTTGTCCTGCTCGAAACATGGGGGATTCATGCCTGCTTGACTGCATATCTGTGTTTTTGATGCGTTTCCACTGAAGTCTATGGAACCAATAATGCAACTTGTTGCAGGAGAAAAGTCCCTGACCCTTTCCAAAAAATGCACAGATGTGAATGTGACCCATAGGAGACTATGTTTAATAGACTGTAGTGCATTTCTGCAAAACCCACTGAAAAATGCATAGATGTGAACCAGGCCTAAAGGTTTGCTTAAATTGAAATAAGCAAGTCAATGTTCTCAAATAGAATTTGAAAAGGGGAATGTATGGTTGATCAGTAGGTTGGGCCCACATCCCAAATATAGAACAAAATAGGAAAGGATCCCCCTTAGTGGGACTTTACCGGCCCAAATGGTATTATATAATCATCATAAGGTGGTAAATTATCAACAAAGTATATAAAAAAATCCATACAAATTTTATTAACCACTTCAGCCCCGGAAGGATTTCCAGCTTTAGGACCGGAGCCCTTTTTGCGATTCGGCGCTGCGTCGCTTTAACTGACAATTGCGCGGTCGTGCGACGTTGTACCCAAACAAAATTTGCGTCCTTTTTTTCCCACAAACAGAGCTTTCTTTTGGTGGTATTTGATCACCGCTGCGTCATTTCTGATCGCCGCTATAAACAAAAGAAGAGCGACAATTTTGCAAAAAAACCCAAATTTCTTACTTTTTCCTAAAATACAAATCCAAAAAAAAAATATAAAAAAACATTTTTTTTCACCGTTTTTGGCCGATTTATATTCTTCCTCATATTTGCGATAAAAAAAATCGCAATCGGCGTTTATTGATTGGTTTGCGCAAAAGTGGTCGCGTTTACGGATGATGAGAATTAATTTTTGG
>BLSH010438155.1:278614-296787 GCA_018402905.1 Glandirana rugosa
GTCAATCGTGGGGGTCTCTCCGATTTCGTTTCTTCTGTTCCGGCGTTACTCCAGACGTTTTTTCAACTTCTACGACAGACGAACCACCTTCCTACGGTGTGTAGGAAAGTGGATCTAGACCTCCTGCTTACTAGATCCTCTTTCCTGCGCACCGTAGACTTTACGTAACCTTCAAAAGGAACGAGTAAGACGGTACCACTAAAGTAGTACCGTTAGGCCCCTGATACATCTTGACATATGTGACAACAAGGAACAATAATACAACTGAACTTAACATGTGGTCAGTGATAGTACCCTTACATCCGGCGTGGTAGGGAATGCCGCGGCCAATTGAATGCCAAATAAATAGTCGTGTGAGTGTATTTATTTATTTAGTAAGGTTTTTGGTTGGTATTCGGGGAAGGGATGGTGCGGCCTACATTCCCATGATAGTGACTGGTGTACAATTCAAGTCAACATAATAACAAGGAACAACAGTGTATACAGTTCTACATAGTCCCCGGATTGCCATGATGAAATCACCATGGCAGAATGAGCAAGGAAAACTTCCAATGCATTTCAGATGCCACGCGTCCTTTCTCCTAGATCATTCGTCCTCCAGATCTAGGTGAAAGGATGTGTGGCATCCTTCCACCAAGCAGACAGCATCTTCAACTTTTTTGCAGACCTCATTGCGGCCTTGTCTTCTTTGCTTTAGCCTCTCTGGGGGTGCTAACTGCCAGGTCTCGCTGGACCTCACTGGGGTACCACTAACATCACAAGTACATCTTCTCCTGGGCTAATGTGATGGACATCACTGACTGTTTTTAACACTCTCGTGGCTGTTGCATGCAAGTTTTAACTTTTGTCAACATAAGTGATCCGTTGTATAAAAATACACACCACTGAGAAAAGAATGAACTTCTGAAATGCGTCGGGTGTTTTTCTTGCTCATTCTGCCATGGTGAGTTCATCACGACAGTCCAGGGACTATGTAGAACTGTATACACAGTTGTTCCTTGTTATTATGTTTACATGAATGTACACCAGCCACTATTGTTGTTCTTTTTTAACAATTTTGTTTACTAAAACTTGTATTGATTTTTTATATACTGTACTTTGTTGAGAATTTATCTTCTTATGGTGATTATATAATACCATTTGGGTTGGTAAAGTCCCTTGGGGGGATCCTTTTCTATTATGTTCTCAAATAGAAACTTAGATGGATTAGGCCCAGTCACACAAAAGATCTTAATGGGTTTTCTGTGATTCATTAGAAATATAACTGCATGATTCTCTACATGGAGAAAAAAAGGGGATTTGTTTTTTTTTCCCTGAGATATGCTTAATTATGTCTGGAATACTCAAGGCTTCTAGAATTCCTTCAGCTCTGACATGCTATACAGATACAAAAACAGACCCTAGCTTTGAATGTGTCTACATCTTCTCTGCTGCTGGAGAACCTCCAGGCTGATGCCCGGAAGGGCCTGATATCTAGGGTGTACTCAATACTATTGTCCTTCATTCAGGATCACACCTGAAATGCAGGGCTAGATGGGTGACAGACATTGGAGATCTAGACAGGGACCAGTGGGATATGGCTTTAGAGTCGATCCCTACTATTTCTGTCTCTGCCTCACATAAGTTCTTGCAACTGTTTATCCTGCACAGAGCTTATCGGACACCTGAGAGACTATATGAATGGGTCCGGAAAGATTCTCCCCTATGCCTGAAGTGTAAGGTGCACCAGGGCGACTTTATACATATGATCTGGGGATGCCCAAAACTCAAACGTTATTGGGCTGATGTAATACAACTTATATCTGATCTAACCCAAGTGCATATACCTTCAACTCCTTTAGTGTGCCTATTAGGTGTGATTGATGTAGAAATGTATCCGAAGGGGGTATATGTTATGATAACTAGGTCACTGTACTTGGCTAGAAAGCTCATAGCCGAACATTGCATGGCATCTACCGTGCCCACCACAAAACAATACATATGTTAACTCCCTTCTTCAGCTTCTTAGGGTACAACTGGCTTACCGCCATAGGAATGCTGTGTCAAAGTTTAACCTTATCTGGCAGACTTGATTGGACAATCCTGGTCTTGGTTAGTGATGGATAGACGTCTAAGACTCTAAACCACCGAGAGTCACGAAAGTTTTTTTTTTTTTTTTTTTCTTCCTTTAGTTTGGTAGGGCACTCAGCCTTTTTGCATCCGATAGCTTAAAAGGTACTATCTATTGAATTATTAACTCTCATAACGAGTGCTGGTTTTCCTAGTTTTATAATATGTACTCTGGATCTATGACAGAAAATGAGTAGGATAAATTTTGGTATGTATAAAGTGACTGATTGTTTCATCCTTATGTATGATTGATGCAATGCATCACCTGATGTGTCCTTTTTCCATATTTGAATGTATAGTTACTCTCTGTTACAACAAATAAAGTTTTGATTAAAAAAAGAAAGAAATATTACTGCACAGGACTAATAGGACATGTTGGGGATGATTTACTAAAACTGCAGAGTGCAAAATGTGGTGCAGCTGTGCATAGAAACCAGTCAGCTTACAGGTTTTTGTCAAAGCTTAATTGAACAAGCTAAAGTTAGAAGCCGATTGGCTACCATGTACAGCTGCACCATATTTTGCACTCTGTTTTAGTAAATCAAACCCGTTGTGTCTTGTAGTCTGCAAGGCACAGTAGTTACTGCTACTAGTCATAGGTGTGTGCAGCCTATTGCATTAGGGTGTGCACCCCAAAGCTCAAACACACACGCGTGGTGTCAGTTGTTTATTTTTTATATTTTTTTTTATTATTACTTTTTTTACAATTTTATTTTTTACAAACTTTTTTTTACAATCATTTTTTATTATGTTTTTTAAAAATTTTTTTAGGAGGCCCATCGGGGGGTTGATTAAAATTTTAGGGATCTAAACAGACAGAAAAGGGGACTGAGGACAGAGATTCTCATGTCCCTTTCTCTACAGCCAAGCAACAGGGGGAATCTGCCCAGCACAGGGTAATTAGGGTGTGCCCAGGCACACCCTGTGTACATGCCTATGCTACTAGTAGTAGTATAATGATTTATTAACATGCTCAGGCACCCATAAAACACATACAACCATCTAAGTATATACAGGAACTGGACACTAACTAAATGTATAGTGTATAGAAATTATTACACATGCAACAATTGTAAATAGTGACATCTACAGGCCAGAGGTATGAACACCACAGGACAGTGCAGTCTAGCGCAAGTGTAGCTTTATAAACCTGTATTTAAGACCAAATAATTTTATACTGATGAAGTACTTAAAAATATAAATAGTGTACTGAAGGTCTATATAGATAACCAATTGCTGTGTTTGGTGCCTGCTTTTTTCATTTTTATTGTTTGAAAGAGACACATCTTTGTACAGAACAAAGTTAGGATTATTTCCTTACCTAAAATTGATACCTGAAACCTTCAACATGTCAATACCGCATCCAAAATCATCAATGGTGTATTAGGCCATTAGAGAAGATCGGGGTGTAGTTGTTTGAATTATCAAATCTGTACACCACCTTATCAAGTAACTATAATATCAATGTTTTTTTTCTACTCTCATTATACTTTTTCCATTGCTATGTAGATTAGACAAGTACAACAATTTTTAAAAAGATTCAATCCCAACAGATTCATCTGTTTTTCTAAAAATCTCATATAATAGTTTACACTTTCTAAGGTTTAACCAGTGTTAATGACAGTATATGGCAAATGCTTTCTGGTGCAAGATTTAACCTTTTTTATTTGTGTTTATAGGCACTTGAAGTCAGGCTGGGTTCACACCATTGCGAATTGGTTGCGGGTTCCCCACATCCAATTCGCAATAGCAGGAGATTTTGACCGTTTCCCTATGGCGCCGGTTCATATATCTACGCAGCAGGTCCGGTGCGTTTTTCACAAAAACATTGTGTGACTTTTAGTCTGTTTCAGGTCCGAATTCAGCCCAAAATTCGGGCTGAAATCGGACCTGAAACGGTGAACCAGGACGCACCGGACTCCTGCTGTGAGCCGCATGCGGTTCATATGTGAACTCAGCCTAAAGGATGCACCTTGTACTCCTACAAACTCTGTGCAGTTGATTTGCTAGAGCTGGAGAGTGCAAAATTTGGTGCAGTTCTGCATAGAAACTAATCAGCTTCTAGATTTTTTTTTGTCAAAGCTTAACTGAACAAGCTGAAGTTAGAATCTGATTGGCTACCATGCACAGCTGCACCAGATTTTTCACTCTCCAGTTTTAGTAAATAAACTTCTGTGAATCCATACTATTGGCAATATGTAGTAGAGTTGTCTGTATTCACATCATATTTGCCAAGGATACAGGTATAGACATTTGTACTGAGAGAACATGTGAGATGCAATTGTTGACCACTGCAGAGGAGTATGTGAACCCTTGCATTGTAAAACAACCATCCAGTTAGAAAAGCATGGCGAAAAAAGTTTGTTCACATTAAAAAATTAAAAAATAAAAATACCTACTTTTTTATCGATGATCACGTGAGCTGTGTTCTCACCTGCATTAGATGGATAGAGAGCTAGTGGTGGAGACTGCAGGGGGAGTGTAAGCAAGAGGCAGAGAAACAGCAGTACACTTATCTTCCCAGTAAAGAGCTGTGCAGGGGGGCATGTCAATAAAAGTACAGGCAGGCGGTGTTCCCAAGTAGAATGCAAAGAAGAAAATTGACCAAATTGGGATGGATGTGCTTCCATGCCCTGGCATGGCCAGTTTGAAATAGTGTAGCAGGGGCACTGACAGGTTCATCGGGTGTTTCACACAAAAGAAGCAATGCAAAGAGAACAATATATTTTTTTAATACAAGTACATGGTAACACAGACACAGACCAGAAATATGAAATGTTGGGGTAACAAATTTTAAGGTTGCCTCCTGGAAGGAGCAGCTCACCCGGTATTGGTTTTTACTGACCATAAAAAAACCATATGCTGTGAAGATACGAGATGTGCAGCACCTGAAACTACGGATACTGGAAGCCTGTGCTAGCATTTCTCCTGCGGTGTTGCTATCAGTGTGTGAAGAGTGGTAGAAGAGGGTTGCATTGACAATCCAACACAATGGGCAGCACATTGAACACATTTTATAAGTGGTCAGAAACTTGTAAATAACTCATGAAAGAATAAAGTTACGTTAAAACCAAGCACACCATTGTTTTTCTTGTGAAATTCCCAATAAGTTTGATGTGTCACATGACCCTCTTCCTATTGAAAAAATAAAAGTTGGATTCAAAATGGCTGACTTCAAAATGGCCGCCATGGTCACCACCCATCTTGAAAAGTTTCCCCCCTCACATATACTAATGTGCCACAAACAGGAAGTTATTATCACCAACCATTCCCATTTTATTAAGGTGTATCCATATAAATGGCCCACCCTGTATATATATATATATATATATATATATATATATGTATATATAGTATCACTGAAGAAATGACACTTTGCTACAATGTAAAGTAGTGAGTGTACAGCTTGTATAACAGTGTAAACTTGCTGTCCCCCCAAAATAACACAACACACAGCTATTAATGTCTAAACCGCTGGCAACAAAAGTTAGTACATCCTTAAGTGAAAATGTCCAAATTGGGCCCAATTAGCCATTTTCTCTCCCCGGTGTCATGTGACTCGTTAGTGTTACAAGGTCTCAGGTGTGAATGGGGAGCAGGTGTGTTAAATTTGGTGTTATCTCTCTCACTCTCTCATACTGGTCACTGAAAGTTCAACACAGCACCTCATGGCAAAGAACTCTCTGAGGATCTAAAAAAAGAGTATTGTTGCTCTACATAAAGATGGCCTAGGCTATAAGAAGATTGCCAAGACACCGAAACTGAGCTGCAGCACAGTGGCCAAGACCATACAGCGGTTTAACAGGACAGGTTCTACTCAGAATAGGCCTCGCCATGGTCGACCAAAGGAGTTGAGTGCACATGCTCAGCGTCATATCCAGAGGCTGTCTTTGGGAAATAGATGTATGAGTACTGCCAGCATTGCTGCAGAGGTTGAAGGGGTGAAGGGCAGCCTGTCAGTGCTCAGACCATACGCCGCACACTGCATCAAATTGGTCTGCATGGCTGTCGTCCCAGAAGGAAGCCTCTTCTAAAGATGATGCCCAAGAAAGCCCGCAAACAGTTTGCTGAAGACAAGCAGACTAAGGACATTTGATTACTGGAACCATGTCCAGTGGTCTGATGAGACCAAGATAAACTTATTTGGTTCAGATGGTGTCAAACAGTCAAACACGGTGGTGGGAGTGTCATGGTCTGGGGCTGCATGAGTGCTGCCGGCAATGGGGAGCTACAGTTCATTGAGGGAACCATGAATGCCAACATGTATTGTGACATACTGAAGCAGAGCATGACCCCCTCCCTTCGGAGACTGGGCCGCAGGGCAGCATTCCAACATAATGACCCCAAACACACCTCCAAGATGACCACTGCCTTGCTAAAGAAGCTGAGGGTAAAAGGTGATGGACTGGTCAAGCATGTCTCCAGACCTAAACCCTATTGAACATCTGTAGGACATTCTTAATGGAAGGTGGGGGAGCGCAAGGTCTCTAACATCCACCAGTTCCGTGATGTCGTCAAGGAGTAGTGAAAGAAGACTCCAGTGGCAATCTGTGAAGCTCTGGTGAACTCCATGCCCAAGAGGGTTAAAACAGTGCTGGAAAATAATGGTGGCCACACAAAATATTGACACTTTGGCCCAATTTGGACGGGTGTACTCACTTTTGTTGCCAGCAGCTTAGACATACACTGTTATGCAAGCTGTACACTCACTACTTTACATTGTCGAAAAATGTACTTTCTTCAGTGTTGTCACATGAAACAATATAAAAAAATATTTACAAAAAATGTGAGGGGTGTACTCAGTTTTGTGAGATACCGTATATACACACACACGCACAAACACACACACACACACACACACACACACACACACACACACACACACACACACACAGTATATACCTGTAGCTGCTTCATTTATATTCTCATTCATTAAATACAACAGTCATCACTGCATAAGTAATGAATTTATTTTGATCAACATTTTGTACAATTTAATACATTACTAATAAATTATCTTTTGGCCATTCCAGTAGGTTACAATTTTTTTTCTTGTTTTTAAGTATATCAGGCTTGAGGTTCATGCAAAACGTTGCTCTGCAAAGTGATGCACAGACCCAAAGCCAGAAAAAAAAGTCTATAGAACAACATTATGTACAACAATATGGACAACACAGCCTCACTTCAGAGGGAACACGTAACAGCTTCAATGGCTCTTTATTATCTAAGAATCACATGATGATCCGTGAACAAAAAAAGGACAAAATAAAGCAAAGGAACTAAGCTTTTACTGACCAGCAGGAAGACAATACAAAGCCCAGTTGGGCTGAGGTGCAGGCTGTCTCTTTGCTTGTAGCTGGACTGCAATCAATTGTAGGACTCGTCGGAGAACATAAAACGAATATAACAAGCCTTCACTAATATACACATTTATTCCTGTTACAGAGATTACCAGTATTCTGTATCAGTTATTGCGTGTAAATGGGAAACAGATAATATCATGACCAGGCATCTTGGAATTCAAAGACATTTACAAAATGTGTGTCAAGAGAGAACAATGTGGCACTTAACATGGATGTGTTTCAGAGTTGTGTTCAAAGGCCAACCAATGTTGGGTATTGTGTGTTCTGGAATTCTGTCATTCTCTAGTGCTGTGTCAGGTGGTTAGGAATTGTCAGTAAGGCAGTCATTAAAAGATATAACACTGGTAGTATTATAAGGCTAGGTACCCTAGTTCTGCCAAACAGTTCCATTTAGGTAAACCTTAAAATGGTATTAAACCCAAAAACAAGGTGTTTTCTCCTTTACTTTCACCCAATGATCTGGCCAGTAACACACTTCCTGTTTTAGGGTGGCTCCATTCTATGGAGGAACAAAGCAGCTACCCTTGGCGTTGTCAGCTTGGGGAGAGGGTAGTGTTAGACGGACTAACTGATTTAGATGAACTTGAAATTAAGGCTGAACTCCAGCTAACACATTTTAAGCAGTTACAGCAACAGTTTTTTTTTTTTGGGATCACTGGTTTTATATAATGAATAAAAGCTGACCATTGTAAGCAACCCCTGTCAGTGGCAAATGATGTGTCTCTAACTGCTGCTTTTGCTGGACTGCTTGGTCAGTTAAAGAAGTTGAAAAATAACAGAATTGTTGGTTGGATCACCAGGTAAAAAAAAAAAAAGAAAAAAAATGTCAAAACAGAAAACTACTGCAGCTACAACAGTTAAGAAATGGTAGGTTGCAATACACTCCATTTATGTTTTTGGGTTTAATATTGCTTTAAGGTTAAAAAAATTTGACTATTTTAAAGAAATAATGGTAATATAACCAAAAGATGGTTTGAAAAAGACATTATATTTTCATTTTACCATCAATAAGGGTTAGTGATCATTACAGCATGCTTACCGGTTTCCTTGTAAAGCGAATGATGAGAAGGACATTGATTCCACCCTAACCCTCCACCTGGAATTTACACAATGCTATCCAAGGCTCACCCTCTGGCATTTCATATAATGCCTATTATATGCTACTGTTCTGGTATTTTAAAGGATAAGTGCACATGTGGGTAAAAATAAGCTTTACATACAGTATGTTGTTCCTCACACCCAGCTGATTTGATGACTAATATCAGGATATTCAACATCAGGATCTTTAAACATTTCTCAAGAAAAGAAAAACAGTTGCAGAGAAAGTGTAGACTGGAAGCATACTTGGTATTTACTTTAGCTGAGCTCATCCTAGATGATTTCTGCTAGTCAAATACTATCTAAGCTTAAACCTGCTCCCAGACCTATTCTAAGCCCTATACTAACTACCCTGTAATGGAAAGATGCATATACTTGCCTATTCTGAGGGTGCTCCGGTCTGGTTGCATGATCACCCTAGTGGCTGGCTTCAGTGTAGAAGAGAGATAGTCAACAATGGTTGCAATGCCAAAGTGTTAACGTCACCCATAGACTTACTATAAAGGCAGGGGTAGGCAACCTTAAAAAGGTGGAGATTTACCTGAACATCATGGGAGAAGTCAAAGATCACTGGGCACAGTGTCGCCTCCTCACACCTGACTTAAACCTCTAATTGCCGTACTACCGTATTGCAATTGTGTGCATTGCATGGCAATCACAGGTTTAAATCAGGTGGCGAGGAGGCAATATATTTCCTCCTCACCACCTGTCAAACACAGTCAGATCACTTTTCAGAGGAGCAGCAGTGCCTCCTGCACTTGTGAATGAGCCCTTAGCTGCATTTGGCAGCAGCACTCTTAGGGCTCATTAACACGTAAAGTTGGGGGGCCTCATGTACTTGAATGGGTCATGCTTGGCAGGAGCTACACCCAGCAACCATGACAGGGCATATAACTCCTGCTGCGGCTACGACATGTGTACAGCCCTGGCCACTGCAGCTAAAGAAGGTGTGGTTGGGGCGGGGGACATATTAACTATGGGGCTTTACCACCCCTCAAACTGCAAATGTAAATGAACCCTTCCTGTTCTGAGCCCCCTATAAGGCTGCTTTCACACTGATGTGCTGCAGTTTACCTGTACCATAGGTGCAGCTCAGTGCATCTGCATCAGTGTGAAAGCAGCCCTATACTATTATGCCCAGTGTATTGCTTCACACGGAACTGAAGAAGATTTCTTCTTTTCTGCTGCTGGCACCACTCTGGAGATCGCTAGCCGGGATAAGAGGTGTAGTGCAGTTGGTATCACTCTGCATGGGGCAGGAGCCGGCATTAAAGAGGAGACATTGGCTTATGCAGCTCTTGATCCCTACTAAACCTCTAACTTTACAAGTAGCACATCTGCATTGCACTCTGGTTGAAGCTTTGGAATGCCGGGTCAGCATGCCCAGACTGCAATCTACCAGTCACTTGTTCGCAATCTACTGGTTGCTGACCCCTGCTATAAGGCATCCATTGTTGGCTGTCCCTCCTCTACACTGCAGCCAGCGATGGGAGCCAATCACATGACCAGGCTGGAGTGCCCTCAGAATAGGTAAATATAGATATCTTTCCTTTTCAGGGTACTTAGTAGGGCTGAGAATGGGTGTGGGGGCAGGTTTAAGCTTATAGTATTTGACTGGACTTCCACTTTAAACTCTGATGACCATTCACAAATGAGAAAAAGGAAACATGTAAAATATCTATTTGAAAACATGTTTAAGCTTTCTGGGTATATTTAAGGATCCCATTTTCTTTTTGAAAGTGCACTTGTCTTACAAAGTTATAGTTCTAACTACGTCAATGCCCCTTGAGTTTTATGTAGAAAATGCTATACCACCTACATAGTCTTACTCTATGGAATTTATACAACTATTACTATAACCTACCCTTGGCAGTTTTCCTACCCTCTAGAGCAGTAATATGCAATTAGCGGACCTCCAGCTGTTGCAGAACTACAAGTTCCATGAGGCATAGCAAGACTCCCGACACCCACAAGCATGACACCCAGAGGCAGAGGCATGATGGGACTTGTAGTTTTGCAACAGCTGGAGGTCCGCTAATCGCCTATCCCTGCTCTAGAGCTTTACATAGTGACTACTATGCCTCTCCTCTTGAAGTTTCATGTAGTCAATATGGTCATTCCTCTTGAAATTTTACATAATACTATGCCCTTCCTTTCTTCTTGAATGCTATTTATCTAAACCTAAGTCTAGCCTGCTGAAAATGTACATTGTATGCCTATTTCCCACAGATTCACATAGTGCCTATTTTCCTCCAGCTTCTGGAGATTTACATTACTATTATACCTAGCTTCTAGAACTTTACATTGCTATAACAATCCTTTATTAGAACTTTAAAACTCTAACAAAATGTAAACTAACTGGCACCAAAATAAGTTTATGGGGGTAAAGCTCTGTTATATGCAGCACCTGAATACAAATTGCACTTAATAAATGTCAATTTTTGCATAATTTCTATGTTTAAATACAATGAGCAAATTAACTGAGAGTGCATCTTGGAGAAAGGACATATTACTCTCTAAATACACCAAAAGAATACTGAATTTGATCAAATGATCCATATTGTTCACTACCTTATCTACATGTCCATTATTTAAACTGTAAAAAAAAGAGGTACCACTACATATTACATTTGCATCGTTTGCATTTTATATGTATTTGCAATGAATACCAATCAGAATGGACGTATTGGAAATGCCTTTTTAGACCTGCATACTTTAAACTCCTAAACATGTATAAACTCATAAACATGTATACCTGATTATAAACACATAAACCAAGCATGAATTTCTAAACTTCACAAAATAAATTACTGACATAAAAGCACAAAATCCAAAGGGCAGTGTTATTAATGCCATGTAATTACTTGTTTGATATTCAAAATAAAACTATTCATTCTGTATAAGAGGCTAAACACAATTTTTAGCTTTTCGAAATGGTCATGTAAATCCAATGACAATAGCAAATGACTAAATGGATCAGCATGGATTTGAAATTTGTTAATATTTGGCTCTGAAAATATGTACATATGTACATATATATGTATATACACACACATACAAATATATTATATATAGATATACACAGATATATCTATATATTTTTATAGACAAACAATAGACTTAATCAGATCAAGAGACATAGTTTAAATAACTATAAATAATTTATAGACAATTTACATAGAGCATGAAGGCGCCACGGAACTTGAGAACAGCATAGTAGTAGTTTGCGTGTCTTCAGACTAGCTTAGATTCCTCTTACTCTAAAGAGAGCAGTCTTTCTTTATGAAGAAATTTAAATTATTTTCCTTGCACTGCTCGCAGTACAAATAAATTGCTATCATCCCTCCCACCCTAACCCCACTTCAGCCTATGATGAATTTACAAAATGACCCTTTGTTCACGCTGTAAGAAAATCCTTTGCTAGACATGGATGGACTTTCATTCTAGTTTTAGGTAGGCTGGAGTTGAGTAGTTAAACATTAAGTAATCCAGTTTGTAGACCTCATACAGTTGAGTTTGGTGCTCTGAGCTGATGTTCTGGAAAAATTCAGCCGTCATTTCATCAGTAGTTCTGGTAGACTTGGCAAAGGTGGGAAATTTCAGATAGTTACCCACTCCTGTCAGTTGCAACACATAATTAGAATCTTCTTCTAAGGTTTCGTATTTTCCTATGAGATCATAATGGATATGACATGGGTGGCAGAGAGAAAAGACTGTTTGCCAGTGCTCATTAAAGGGCTCTTCTTTTTGGGTGTGTGGATCAATAAGATAAGCAACAAATTCCTCAAATTTGACATCGCTGCCATTAAGTAGTGCTTCCTGGGTGGCATTTTTACGCTGCCGCCTTATTATTTTGGTGCCATAGCGTTTGTGGAAGGACGTGTTGTATTTTTGGGTAAATTTATTTCTGTAGGCTGAAACCAATCTCTCAAAAGGTTCACGAACAAATAGGAACTTCATGAAATGTTTCAAGCGATGGTTGATCTCCGGAATGCTATACTGGTTAAGGGTTTTGAGGTTGGAGGAGACATGAGCGACATTTGCCGGTATTTCCATAGGATCGCTGTATTTACCTCTTCCTGTAAGGACCATCATTACCCTCTTCCAGTTGGTACATGCCACTTTTGGCACATAGCAGTAAATCAGCTCATGATATTCATCAACCACCAAGTGTTTCAGGTCGTTGGGAGTTAGTACACGGCGTTTCCTGCTTAACACATTATTGGCCCGACACACATCTGTGACCTGATCCCGTCTTATCTGGTGCAAAACAGCATTGCTGGAGAGTTCCACCTTTATAAAGAGAACAGAAGCAGGATTAGACACGTATTAAAGACCAAAATATAGACATAAAATCACAAATTACATTTCTGTTTAGCAAAACCACACCTCCATTCCACATTTGAGATGTGGCTTAGTAAAAATAGCACTGTTTGTTGTTCATTCTTTGTTCAATGGCAGAACTACTGAAATAGTAGCACTAAAGTGTTGCACATTTTCTACATATAATCAAGAAAAATTCAGTTTAAGAACTTAAAATATAAACTGTATTCAATGCTGGTATTCCTTCATGTTACTGGCTGTATATTGAGCTACAAATTTAAAAAAATCATATTTTCTTTATTGTTCATTCAGCCAAGAAGATGGATCCAGCATTTTCCTAATATGTCAGCTGCCCATTTAATTTCAAGTTATATAGTTAAATTTCACTTGGCGAAAACACTTCACACTAATTCACACAGATGCCTCTGTAAAGTAGAACATGTTTTTTTAGCACTCCATAAGACCCTAGAATTACAATTACATTTTTCAGTTAAAGATTACCCTTTCAGTCAAATACAGAGGGTGCTACAGCAAATTTACCCACACCAAACAGAAGTCTTCCTTTACTTTGCACAAGACATTTGCACCTAACTGGCTCATTAACATCACCGTATTTTAAAACATTAACTCTTATAAAAATAAAACACTGTATATAGAGTACCTATATTTAAATTAGAGTAGAAACCCAGCTACATATTAAAAAACACCATTAATTTCTGTTGTATTTTTACTGTACGTTTTTATGTCGATGGCATCAGTCTGAGATGCTTCTGAAGTCATTCAGAATTCATTGACAGGTGCAGCTGACCACCTCCGGATCTGCATGTGCCCTGTGCCAAGTAAGTTTTGCATTCTCATAGATTTGTACAGAAATGTGAAACCTATTTGAAGCGAACAAAAGCCTATCAGCACAAACCATAAGTGTGTTTTAAAAGAGAAGTAAAGCCTAAGCTTTTTTGGGCCTGCTTCCCTTGTGGGTCACGGGAGTGCTTACTTTTGCACTCCTGTGACCTAGAATTAGCCAACAGTGGGCTAAAGTCTGCCATCTAAAAAACAAAGAAACAGCGCACTAACCTAGCACATTATCATTACACAATTTATTGAATAAATAAAACAAGCAATATACTCACAAATATACTCACAAACGTGTCGCCAAAAATATGGCTGACTGAACGCCAGCTTATATATCATACCATACTATCTACTGTGATGATCACATGTTTTATTTATTCAATACATTGTGTAATGGCAATGTGATACAATTACCATTTTTATTTACAATTTTGTTGTTTTTTAGTGTATATGAAAGGATACCCACAGTCCTGAGGGGGCAGCAAGACACATTTGCGCTATACTTCAAAGCCAGATAAGTAGATAGTCCATCAATCCCTAAAGCACCACACTCAAGCACAGGTGATTATTGTTTGGATTATGAAATCTGCTTTCAGCTGACATCACAGAGCCACTCTAGGCTCTGGAAGGATCCCAATGATATTGTTGGGATCCACCCAGCTGCCTGCGGCTGAGAACAGAAGCCAGTTTTGCCAGCCCTCTCTGCAGCCTGGTGCTCCATGGAGCACTGGAGGGACAGAGCAGAGAGTGGTGGCTGACAGTTACTGCTCTCTGCTCCAAATAGACCGAGAACTTGGCCGCCACGTGATGTGGGACTGATGCTGTAGCATTAAGGTGAGTATGCATGTTGGTTTTTTTATTAACCCGATACATCCTTTAAACAATGCTAGTAAAACTGTCTGAAATCTGTTTTTATATCATAATATAGTAACAATCCTCTGCACAGTAAAAATCAGAGTGGGTGGTTGTGTACTGTGAGCTCACTTGCATTGCACAAACCTACCAAATTAAGGCATATTCAGGCATTGGAGGTAAGAGAGAGAGGTGCTTAGGCACCGTACCAGATGTGGAAAGAAAAACAAGTAGGACCTCCACATTCCTTTTTTTTTTTTTTTTTTTTTTAGTAATTAACAAACAATTTTTATAAATTTTTCTCAAAATTAAGAAAGAAAAGTGTGAAGCAACAGTGGACATTACACAGGGCTAACAACAGACCAGTGTATTTAAAACAAAAAAATCGAAGAGACTTAATAAATGCATCAACACAATGGCATAGAAAAATTCTTACAGAGTAAGGTTAGAAATAGCGTGACAATGCTCTAAGCAACCTAACTATAAAAGCTCCCACTATTTTACCTAACTTGGAGAGGCATCCAGTAGCAAGCCATCCCACTGCGGAGAAGACCAACTCTTTTCAGAAAGCCCTGCAAAAACATCCCCTAACAGGTAAGACACATAGTAAAGAAAGAAAACAGAATAAGGTAATGTGAAGTCCTGGGCTCATCACTTCTAGGAGTAGAGAATGCTGGCTAGGTGGCTGAAGAGAAATATAGGGACCATCACGGCGAGCCAACTTTTTGGCAAGTCTGGGCAACCTGGGTGCGAGTAGGTCCAATAAGAAGATTTTAGGGTGGAAGGGGAAGTCTATATTAAGGAGGTCCTTAACTAACCGCCAATACGGTTGTAGCAGTTGACACTGCCAGTAAATATGCAGCAAAGTGCGTCAACATCTATGGCATCGCCAGCATCGGTCTGGGGAGGGATATATGGCTTGAAGGCGAAAAGGGGTTAGGTACCAAAAAATTAGTATTTTATATGAAAGGTCCTACACATTCTAATAATGGGCATATGCTGTCCATAGATTATCTCTACCATGCCAGTTCCAGGAAGCTTAATAGGAACCCTTTACTGAGAGAAATTTAGAGGCTACCATTTCTAAAAATGCTTGTTTTACCTTTCTGAGCATGTAGCCAGTATAAAACAAAGTCCACGCTCCTGATCTGCATACCTATTCTGGGTCAGTGCCCTAAAAGTACTGAAGCATTTGGCTCAACCCAAGAGCCAGCTGTTTTGTGAGGAAGGAGATCAGCAATGTCAGCTTGCATATTTTCATGAAAATTAAATATAATGGTGGTTAACTACCATTGCAGCAGAGAGAAGTAAACCTATTTGCAAATGTGCTAGCACTGAGAAATACATATTTGGCACACAATGGAGGCACACTGTTCTGAGGCTGGGCACAACAGGTAGCTCCAGATTTTGGAGCCACTCTTGCAGTCTAATTGACATCCATCAACCGCCCAGCCTCGATATTTTTAACTGTCAAAATTGTTACCCACAGGTAAATCTCCATGATAAGCCTCAGGGTCCTTTCTTCTGGCTATTTGGACACAGCAGGGCCATATATACTCTTTGCACTTGTCTACTCTCACAGGAAAAATGGACAAATATAACAGCAACTTTCAATTAACAGTTTTTTTCTGCTCCAGCTGCTTGATATAACTACATATAGAAGGAGGAAAAGGTGGTGTCACAATTATACTGAAACCCATTAATAAATGAAGTGGATATTGGCATATAGTTAATGAGTTATAATGTAGAAACGGAATACAGACTATGCACTGCACAGTAGGAGACAAGAATGATAACTAATGATAATGTGCTATAGAAACTAGAATATAGAGTTGTACTGCACATACCATAACACGGCTGATGCCAAATGCTTACATTATGGGTCCTTTGTACTGCCTTATGTACATATTAGATATACAAGTAAAAGAAAATCTCTTTGAATCACTATTTTTACCTAGAAGGCCCCCTTAACAAAATGTTGCTTTAGTTTGAGAGACACAAATCTTTTGGTAAAACACCTATTCATCATGCCTATACATTGCAGTAATGCATGCGTTACCTCAGTGGACAGCACTCTTGAGGCAGCCTATACATTCTAAAGATGACAGACATTTACAAAACCCCTTCCTTTATCTTACCAGAATGCAGCTATGCCTGAATTAACTGACAACTAATTATTATGAGCGTTGGGTTTGCTAGATAAACGCCTTTGCATTTTAAGGACAGAGGCCGCTCTCAGCATATTTGCACATATTTATTGTAGGCCATATCAACTTAAAAAAAGAAATATACAAGAACAAATCATTCAAAATATTGAGTAAAATGCTTAAATCAATAGCCCTAGAAAGCAAAAAGCACTGATCCAACAGTTGATTAATAAATAGAAAAAAAAAAAAACATTATTATGCTATTCTACTTTGGCTCATTCTTTAAGCAGTGGCATAAATCAGCATTTTAATTAAAGGGGTTGTCAGAAAGAAATATGGCAGTCGCAAAGAAAGCTGTCTGTCTTGCAAGTATTTGTTGTACAGACTGGTAGAGGTCAAAAATATCACTCAAGCAATTCACTTTGAACTTGAAAGTCAGCCAGAGCTACAGTCAAAATGTGCCAGACCAGAAACATCTTGGAGGTACAAGCTGCAGCATATAGAGATGAGAGCATTTCACATTTAGACTTTGCAGCTCAGGTGGAGAACGAGCCTTGTGAATCATATACATCTTACAGAACACTTTTGGCACATTCTGAAATCAGACTAACTAAATTGGACTAACAATTCATCAAATTGTGTCTCTGCTGGGTTTTCCAGTAGGTGTCCTTCTCATTGGATCATTTGAAATAAATGTTTAAAGGAAATGTATAGTCTCAGCAATTTATTTTGAATCGAAGAGATCAGCTTGATTTAAATTATCATCTATGTTAAAGTGTTAAGAGCAACACTTTTATGTGAATTTTGTAATTGTATGTGGACCCAGGGTTTACCATAACTCATTAGATATGCAAGCCCTGCTTCCTGCTTTTTAGTACTACACAGTGGTTGTGCATTACTGCTCTTTTTCACAGTTCAATTTATCTGACTTAGGCAGCCCATACATGATTCATTTTCTTTCATCCAACTTGGTGAAAATTAATGGATTCCCCCATCCACATCAAATCCCTCCCACTGCACTATTTTTTAATCACACAATGCATGGGAAAACATGTCTGAGCTCACAAAACCATTGGCCATAGCAGGACCAAACAAAGGAAATATTTTTTTTTTTTTTTTTTTTTCAATTAATTTTATTAGAATGAAAATAACATACATTGCATCGTTTTTTACAAAGCATGTATTTTATTGCATCTGATAAATTTAACCTAAAATTTTCTGCCCCAGTCTGTTCAATAATATGATGACAGCCCATAGGACTATTAGACTACCCAAAGCAGGGAACTGCAAAACCATGTTTCAGCAGCAATATTGCACTACCAGCAAACAAAGAGAGAAGAATGTGAGATTAAGCGATACTTTTCAGTATGAAAAAACTGACCTGACTTTGTACCTACATTGGAGGTCATTGGAAAAAGAGCCCCCTTAC
>BLSH010438155.1:305978-329523 GCA_018402905.1 Glandirana rugosa
AACCACCTCTGCTTAAATATACGTGAGAAAGGAAAACATAACACATACACCCCGAGACCAGATAATATCAAAAATATCAACAACGTTCGTTGTCCTCCAAAATTTTACGTATCGTACATTACAGTCTCTCTTTTCGTTAAAGTATTTGTGGTTCTCGGGAATGACTCCACAAGACGCATTCAGGATAAAACTTTCTAAAATGTGTCCGTGTGTTTTTGTCTTGGTCTTTGAAACAAATGTAGAGTCGTCCACCAAAAGAAATCTAAAAAAAAATAAACCACCACCACCCCCCCAACGTAAACTCTGAAAGGGTGTTACCTGTAGCGACAGTAATAAACTAAACTGTGGGAAAGTCTCAAATGCAACCCCCCCACCACCACCAAATAAAAAAAAATCTAAAGAAAACCACCTGCTGAGATGTAAACAAAGTTTCTGGTTCTGTTTTTGTGTGCCTGTGTAAAATCTTTCAAAATAGGACTTACGCAGAACACCTCAGTAAGGGCTCTTGGTGTTTATGAAATTGCTTTTCTCTCTGACATTACATGCTATGCATTTTAAAACCTCCTGTTGCTTGCAACAACTATAAAAACTATAATAGACCAGAGCCCCACATACACAATACAAAAGGAAAGAGTGCATATAAATTCGTCTCCACCAATTACAACAAATGACATAGCTATTACGGCAGATAAAGGGAGAGATGCAGCCTTAGATTCTCAAGTCAGGAGAAAAATGTGCATAGTCTGTTCTACAATATGAATACCTCTACTACACAATACTATAAACGTGTCATCTCTACTACACACACACAGAGTTGTATTTAAAGCGCCAATAAACCCAAAACCAAAAATGTAATATATTGCAGCTTACCAATCATTATTATCTTAATTTATTGATGTATTAATAAATACAGAGCTGCATTCATTTGTGTTTTTATATCTGCCTGTAGTTCAGCTTTACATAACTACTACCCTAAAAGTCAATCAAACTCTAAAGCCTCCTACGCACGCGCCGGTTATCATAAGACCGCACGTCCAACTTTTGTCCAAATCGGCTGTGGGCGGTTTTGTCTAGCGTACTGACGGTAGTCAAGTAATCATCCAACAAAGCCGAACGTAGTGACGAATTAGGAGCGTATAAAGAGGAAGTTCAGGTGAATGTGATTTGTGAATTAGTCGTGCAGGTTTACACGACCGAACACTTCCTGGATTCCGAGCATGCGTGTTTGCACTTCCAACTTTTGTTGACCAACTTCTGTACACACAAGCCAACAATCGGCAAATGCCTTGTTGGACACCAAAAGTTTTCTAGTCTTATCAGCCAACTTCTGATGACAATTGGAAATTGGCTGTTGAATCGTGCATCGGATTATCAGCCAACAAGCTGTTAGGCGACCGCTGTTGGCCAACAATCGGACCGTGTGTACGGGCCTTGAAATTTCTGATTCTAACATTTTTCAATGTCTGAGCTCCTAGGGTATTTCTCTTACATATTGCAGAACTTAAATTAGGTCCATGGGTCAACATTGGTAAATCACTGAAATGCAACTGTGACTCTTCTTACTAGCTGTTGGTCCCTTGGTAACCAAAGTGCTGAAAAATCTTAACTGTTAGGCCCCTTTCACAAGGGCTGGACTCCGTAATGCGCATCCGCCTGCTCAGCAGGGAATCTCTCCGCTGATCCCCGCTGAGCAGGTGGATGACACAGATGCAGAGCGGACACAGCCCTGTTGTTCTCTATGGGGTGGTCAGATGGAAATGGACCGCCTGTCTGTTTTCACCTGACTGTCATCTGAGCCGCCGGACAAATAGGGCATGGATTGGATGCCGGCGGGTGTCAGCACTCATGCCGCTCCATAGAGAACAATGGCTGGTCTGATCAGGTCCACCTAAAAAAAGGACAGGCAGACCTATTCGGACTGCCTGTGTGAAGCCAGCCTTAGTGTGGGAGAAGCAAAAAGAGAAACACCTCCCTGGTTTGGACAGCTATAGATCACCACTAAAGAAGTCAAACTGAGCATTAGTGATTCTATTGCTGGTTGGTTGTTATCAGTCACAGGATCATGTGATATATAGGTCTTAGTACTGACATTTTGATACATCAGGCCAGACTTTTTTGTCCCCTTAATATGGCTATCTTCCATTTGGCATTATGCTTTGCAGAGTGTATATTACAAAGGGTGAATATGCAGAAAGGAGATTGTATTGAAAAATACTGAATATGCAATATGCAAAATCAATGTTACCCGGGAGTCACATGACATTCAAAAGTCAGTGTTGGGGACTGCTGCATTAGAAAGTAATAGTAAACATCTCATTGGCTATAATGGATAATGCTGATCTTAGGCTGGGTTCACACTGCAGCACGGAGCGGCTCAAAGCAGGGGTCCGTTGTGTCTCCATTCACCGTTTCAGGTCCAATTTTGGCCTGAATTTTTGGCTGAATTTGGACCTGAAACGGACCAGAAGATGCACAGGACTCCTGCGCAATTCGCTTTGGAGGTTTGTGAACCAGCTCCATAGAGAGCCAGTCACAATCTCCTGACATGCAAATTGGATGCGGTAAAACGCGCATCCAATTCGCAATAGTGTGAACCCAGTCTTAAGAAAAGAATGCCCCTCCAAGCTATGAAGTTGGTTTATAGGATATAGAGTAAAACTTTTTTTATTACAAAACGCTGCAGATCTGAAACAAATCTGTATTAGATAAGAAGTATAATGTTGACAGTGTTCCCTTTTTTTCAGACAAATCTGAATAATTATATGTATTATTTGCTGCCATCTTGATTAAGCACCCTTAATAAGTTGATTGAAAAGTTCCTATTTTTATTGTATTTCAATAATGCCTCTCTGCTATATGAAATGTTCCAGTACAATAAATCACTGAGACAGGACCGCACAGAGGGAGGGCTAGATAATGTTCAGAGACCTTGAGCATGGCGGTAGTGACCTTGCTGCTCGATTGAACTGCAGTAGTTGTAAATGGAAATTAAAGATTCTGACGCCGCTGATTGCACAGCTTTCAGCATCATGTACAATACAAATGGCCTCTGTAGTTTTGGATGATATGTCATTCTTGAATTTCGTTTCTTCTTTTTTTTCAGTGCAGTCTAAATCTATATAATGATTCATATGTCTGAAATACACATAGTTGTTCAATGCTGCCGTGAAGTGAGCAATCATATATACAACAGAACCCAAGGCTTTCTCTCAAGTTATGTCTAAGGCAAAGGAGAAATGATGCACAGGAAACATAAAAAGGGCAAATACAGCTATTTGTATGCAGTCTCAGGAATAACTGACACGGAAACCAGGCTGCGTATTTCCGCTGCATATCAGCAGGTGGCACAACTTTACTTTTCAGTAATAGCTCTTCTATCACAAGACGCACCGTGATTGATGAAAACTGTAATGTTTGCTTGCACGCGTATGCTGGTTGAATGATGTATTTGCAGTTATCAAACTGACATATGTAGACACCAATGGAACTAGTGGTGCTTTTAACTACTTGAGCTCCCATACTTACATACACCTTATGGGCTTGAGAAATTTTCACTCTCTGCTATAGTCTTATTTTGTAACAATTTTGTAACAACTTAAGATAATGAAATGTTGCCTCCTCACTGCCTGTTTTAACCCCATAAATGCCACACTATTGCCCCACAACCATGTGCATTGGGCACAGTTACAGTATGACTCCATTAGCTTACTGCCAGCCTGATCACAAAATGGGTTTAACTTTTGCAGCAAAAGGACCATGGCCATGGGATGAGTACACCCCTGCCCACTGCCTTTGCAAGCTTAAGGTGGAGCAGTAAAACATTTTACAAAAAAATGTTGTTTCTAGAAAAAAAAAAACATGTACAAAGTATGGTTAATCATAATACAGAGCAAGAGGACTTGACTTTGTCCAAAATAAGCCGTCAACTGGAAAATAGTTATTTATTTTAGGTACTTCTATAGCGCTGTCAATTTACACAGCGCTTTACATAGATATTGTACATTCACATCAGTCCCTACCCTCAAGGAGCTTACAATCTAAGATCCCTAACTCACATTCATACACATAGTAGGGCCAATTTAGACAGGATCCAATTATCCTACCAGCAGGTCTTTGGAGTGTGGGAGGAAACTGGAGTACCCGGAGGAAACCCACGCAGGCACAGAGAGAAAATGCAAACTCCATGCAGGTAGTGTCGTGGTTGGGATTCGAACCAGCGACCCTTTTGTTGTCAGGCAAAAGTGCTATCCACTACACCACTGTGTACCCCTGCATTACTTTGGTCCGACTTTGATGCCACTTGAGGACCATAGACCATATCAATCTGATGACACCCTTCTGCTTCCATGACCTCTCCTCATGCTTTTCACATGAACCCGATCTGGCTGCCTTACGTACAAGACCATGGGCGGACACTCCGGTCCCCCTCTCCCCCCCACACACTTTTTTTCCCCTGCTCCCCTGCATCTTTCTTCTACTTTTTTATATCTCTTTTGCTCATTGACTAACCAAGATTCTGTTCAAGAGACATTCTAATAAGATTCCCTTAAGATTCTATTGAGACGCTTGAATACAGGGTGTAAGCCCCACCTACTTTACCACTAGGCAGCACCACGGCATATGCTTGGTACCTGGATCACTTGGTGCCTACTAGTGTAGAGTACTAGGAACCCTCTGGGCACTTCCCTAGAGGCCTAAGCAATGGGTTCCTGAACCCCAGGCTGGTCACATTTTGCCTTGCTTGCTAATCACTGTTTTATGGGGGATGTGTTACACCCCTAATTTTAATCTGTTTACATTTTTGGCTGTTAACCCTTCCCCATGCATGTGTACGTTATTTACACATGTCTTGTAATGGTTTACTAGTCTGTCTGTTGTCAATTTGACACATGTGTTTTAATAAACAATTTGAACAAGAAAAAAATGTGCATTTATTATAATTTATTTTTAAAGGAGCCTGAAAGGCATTTCACCCACAAGCAGCAGATCACAGGTGCAATGTCAGGCTCCTGCACAGTCTTCCTCCAGCTTTGTGCCCTTACCTCTGTATGGGCTTTCTGTTATAAAGCTAAAGGAAGAATAAATGAACTATGGGCATGCTGATCAGTGCACCAACAGTTAATTGAGAGCTACAAGCCACCTGCTGCGGTGGAAGACGGGACTTGTAGTACTTTCATTCATACATGTCCGTAAATGAACAACATAGCTGTGCCATTCTTAAGATGTGATCACGGGTGTGGGGAGAGGATCCCTCGCCTGCTGTCACAGCATTTTTAAAGCATAAGTTCACCCTTTCTAAAAAAAAGAAATAATAAATGCTCATTTTTTTTAGGTAAAACAATATGCATTTTTTTTACACTGCAAGCTGTAAAGCATTGCACCCAAGGTCAGCAGATTGCAGGTGCAATGCCAGGATCCTGCAGACTTTCAGTACCTCTGATACGGGCTGGCAGTTACTGAATTGCAGGAAGAATCAATGAACTAAGAGTGAGCTCACCAGCACCCTCGCAACTCATTGAGAACTACAAGCAGTCGGCCGCAGTGATTAATAGCACTTGTAGTTAATTTATTCACATGACTCTGTGAATGAATAAGGAGGCTGTGTGGGCGGATTCCCGCATGGCTGTGCTGGTTTTGAATTGCGACAGTGGGTGTGGGGAGAAAGTCCCCTTCTTGCTGTCACAGGGGTGGGGTGGGGGGGAAATCGGAGGGGGAGGAGGCAGGAGCTGAATCATGTTACGTGTTCCACCTTATATACAGGTATCAGATGCAACATGTTCCAAAGGTGCACTTAGCCTTTAAAATGTGACAACGGGTGAGGGGTGCGGGGAAAACTTAATACGTTTTATCCTTTAAAGTAGGTAATACCTGGCACTGCGCCTTCAGACATGCATGCTTCCTGATCATACTGGACTTGCAAGCTAGCATATGCAGCAGTAAAATCCTTATTTCATAGCATCCTTTTTTCCTGAAGTACTGATTACTGACTGTTCACTTCACAAGTTAATTTTCTCGTAGCCACTCTGGTGGTTTTCCCGAGTGTGGCTCAGGGTGAATTTCCATTACAAATAGAGGTAGTCCCGAGCCACACTCGGGATCACATCGCTGGATCCAGGCAATGTTACCTACCTTGTCCCCTGGATCCAGCAATATCCTCCCGCTGTGTCCGCGGGCTTCCACCCTATGCCTCTGTGTGCCAGGCTCCATTCCCTGCGAGCATCTCGTCGCATGGGGGCGGAGCCTGGCAGCAAATTCAAAAAGTGAAACACACAGTAAAAATACAGTACACTGTAATCTGTAAGATTACATTACTGTATGAAATCATTTCACATCCCCTTTGTCCCTAGTGCTTTGCTCAGTGCCCTCCTGCACTTTAATATTATATATGCCATTCTTTCTACCTGGAAACTTGAGAATGTCCATGGCAACCAAAAAGTGTCCCTTTACGTCAAAATCGTTTTTTGATCAGCTAGAAAACAGCGACAGTAAATAAGAATCACTTGCAGAATTGAGTGATACTGATTTGTGATGAAATTTATTATCAGACACTGAAAGTGACGACAGAGACAATTCTGCAACTGGGCAAATTTCAGTGTTTTTGACTTGATTACATTATTGAATCAAATTTTATTATTATTATATTATTATTTTTGATAATTATTTATAGTTATTTATATTATATTATATAATTTTTTTCATATATATTATAATTTATGATTTTGTTATTTCAAACTTCATCATACCCGGGATTTCTACTTGACTCTTGTCTTAAGTGAGTTATTCCTAAGAATTACAGGCCTACAATATAAAACGCCAAATTTCTATGCAAAAAAAATGTACCACTTTGAGAAAAATCTGACATAATCATACCGCCAGGGAGGTTAACTTCGTAAATGTGACAAAAATTCATTTTTCAAAGAATTCCCACTCACGTGCAAGGAACATAAAAACAAAAAACAAAAAAAACATTATTTTTGCTTGCACATAACTGGATAATGGAAATCAGCAGAACTTCGCCTCCTTTGCTTCACCTAAGGGAAAATTCTCCTGCTAAGTGAGCAGTTTATTTGCCTTTAGTAAATCAACCCTAATATCTGCAAACATTGAAATTAAATTTGAACTTGCATGACTTTAAATGACTTCACAGAGCAGTTCTCGAAAAAGATGGGTACATGTTGTACTTCTACCTGCAAGCTTATTTTTAAAAGTGCTCTAATTGTTATTCTTTACAAGATGTATGCCAGGTTTATGTGCTCATGGATTTTGTTTTCGCTCTGTTTGCAGCACCTGATGTTTTGCAATAAGAAGTAAAGGTAGAGCAAAAATAGTGCTCAGCCAGTTCACATATACAGGTCATTATTATACAGGTGTGTTAGATTATATTACCATGCATTTCTTGATTGTTCTAGCTTCTTTCAACTCCTATTGCTGAAGAACGAAATACAATTTTATTGTCATTCATTTCATCAATAAAAAAAAGCAAATAAAACAGTATATGTATAGAAGTCAAGTATGAAGGAAGGAACAAAAATGGGATTTTGGATTTGTAATACACAGCGATAGAAAATGAACATGCTGCAGACTCTAGTTCATTGGCAATTAGTGGTTTTATCTGACATATAATCCTTTTGCCTATATCTGATGAAACCAGAAGCAAAAGAAAGGCACAATTGTATAATTGTAGAAAATAAACAGGCACAGGTAAAAATAATACAGCAAAAATGATCCTGACAGTGAAAATAAACAGGAATGTAATATGGGTTCAGCAGCCACGAGCAGTCACTCACGGGCCTGTTAAAGGTGCATTCAGTCATATTTCAGTAACCTAATTGCCACACATATAAATAATAGTCTTAAATGTGTGATAATTGCAACAGTCTGTGAAAACAAGGTAGATTGGTGAAGGTGCTGCAGTACTAGCACGTTCAACAAAGTTAAGGGTTTACTGAATTTAACAGTATAATGTGGATTTGCCTCTACTCTGTAACACAATCCATAATTCACAAACTGTTCTAAAGAAAAATGTTCTTAACCCTCAAAAACCAAGGTATTCTTTTATTGAAATATCTGTAAGACTGCATGCACACTAGCTTAAAAAATGCTCCTAGCAACAGCTTTTGAGCATTCTTTTCTGCTTCTATGAGAGTTTTTCAAAAAGTTTCCACACATTTTTTTTAGCTCTATTAAATTAAAAAAACTTATTGAAGACCCCTCGTAGAAGCAAATAGTGTTATCCTATGTGTCCATGCATGCTATTTTCAACGTTTAGGAGCAGAAAAAAAAAGATTTTTTGCGTTTTTGGGAGCGATTTGCTAGCAGATAAAACACCTTTTCTTTTTGTCAGCGGGCGGCTGTCGGCATCCTTAAAAACCAGTGAATAGCTGGTTGTTAAGGAGCAGGCCGGCAAGCCGGCCACCACATCCTTAACAACGGATGGCTCATCGGCTGTCAGTGGGGATCCCCGTTGATGGCTGAATGTAAACAAAAGAATGCCGGCAATTAAAACGTGAGAAAAAAACAGCATGGTGGTCCCCCCAATCCATACCAGGCCCTTCAGGGGGAATCCCATGACAAAATGTAAAAACAAAATGGCGCGGGGTCCCCCCAATTCATACCATACTCTTAGGTCTGGTATGGATTTTGAGGGGAACCTCACGCCAAAATTTAGGGGAAAAAATGGTGTGGGGTCCCTTTCCACAATCCAGGAAAGGGGAGATGAATGAGCGTTCCCGGCCCTCGAGTGACGTCATTACACACGCAGTCCCTTCGGCTCTCCCTCCCGGAAACACAGCACAGGCAGCCGGTTTTGACTTGGGGTCTCCACACTGTCAGCGTGTTGGTTCACCAGAGAGGTTAATCTACATCTTGAGGAGCTGTTAGTTTCTTATTTACATGTAAGTGTTTTTAGCTTGTTATATGGATAATAAAATCATGTTACGAGTAGCGCTTCTCTGTGCTTCCTTTCTTCAAAATAACAGATTGAGTGGAGACTGCACTGTCTACTGTTAACTCTTCCCTGTGATGACTGAAGTTCAGCGAAGCAACAAAAAAAGCAGGAGCCACCAGCATTTTAAAGTTGTAAACTGCAAATGCTGATGTAAAGATTTTAACAAATACTTTACTGGAGAATGTTTCTTTTATTGGGCTCAATGTATTAAAAAAAAACACTGAGGTTCAAGTACTACTTTAAATAGAGAAGAGAAAATCTTGGTCTGAGTCTGCCAGCGTTGATGTTGGGTTTAAAAAGTTGGCTAAACAAAATGATACATGTGTTTCATCTGTGAATTTAGCAGTTTGTCTTCACAATATAAGGCAGTCTAATGCCCCATACACACCATCTGAAAATCAGATGGTCTGACTTCTTCCACTTGCTAGTCGCAAGTAGAAATTAAATTGGTAACTAAAGTTACGAAAATTCTCGTACGACAGAATAAAAATTCGGAATGTGATATAATATGTTGTAGCGTATTTGTATTGTATTTACGGACGACAACTGTACTGATTAAACGAAAATCCTACAATCTGGTATCGTCCGAGAAAAAATTTCATGCCCCATCGGATAATATCGGATGAACTGTCGTGATAGACTATTGAAAGCTATGCACTAACGATCAGATTATCGTACGATCGTTATGAAAGCAGTATTTTTTGTACGCTGTTCGGATTGTAATGAGCCATAAGACTCCATTTACACGTGCGATTTTACAAAATGCACTAAAACACATGTTGTGTTTGCAGTGCCTTTCCTTGTTAATGGAACCCAAAACACAGCATGCAGATGTGCATTTTGCAGCATTCAAACATGCGCAACAAATATGGTAAATGCGTACAGGAAAATGAGCAAACTGGAACGTGGCAAAAAGCTCCATGAGCTATTTGGCTGCGTTGTTGCATGTATGGCAGCCCATTAAAATCAATGGGGCAAAACAAAAATGCACAAAAAAATGCCTTTAAAATACGCTAGGTGTGAATGCAGCCTAAAGCTACTGTGTTGAGCTTTCAGCAGTTTACAGTCGTAACACACATGTAAGAAGATTTCTGACTGGTTGCTGCATACTGCAACAGCAACCTAATTATTAAGTCTTTAAAAGAAGAACCGTTTTGCCCTGGGGAAATGAGGCGAGATGTAAACTGGTAGTTATAGACCATTAAAATGAGAGGTAGTCTCTGCACATAAGACTAAGTTACATATTAAGGGGAAGAGCGGAAAGTTGACCTAAACTGCAGTAATTAAAAGCAATCAATCTTGTTTCAACATACGGCATACCAAAAATAGTAATTCTGATTGGTTGTTATGGGCTCCTTGCATCATGCTCCCTGCATTATTGAATTCATACGTAAATATTTTTCAAAAAGTTTTCTACAGGGATAATTGTGCATTTTACAAATTTTAGGTTTAAGTTTTTAAATATTTAAATTTTATATTTTAAATCAGGTGTACTCTAAGTGCAAAGCACATATAGAGCCATTATGTTACAATGCTATTTTGCTCTGTGTGGTCACATAGCACTTTCACAAAGTGGAAGAAATTTAGAGGAACTGAAAAAAAAATGTATTAACAGTCAAATCTCTGCTTAATGAACAGCATCCTGTTCTCTGTATGCAGGTACTGGTCTGGCACTATGAAGGGAACAGATTTGTTACAGGTCACTTAAAGTTTTCTCACCCATAAATTTAAATTGATCGAAAGTCTGTAGGCCATTAAAAAAACAGCTTTGTTTTTCCAAATCTATAAACATGGGTACCATATACCCCCAAAAATGGCTTTATTAAAAGCTGCATTAACTTTTATTAGATACTATTCTTAAACAAGATATTAACTGAGGCATGGCAGACTTTTATGAAGTGTATTAAAACATAAGGCCACAAAATTCCCCAGCAATTAATAGGGTAAAAGATTATATACATATTTGAAGAAAATAAATAATTAAAGTAAAGGTATTTTTTTTTAAAAGAAAACGTATAGGAGTAAGAATTAAAATGTATTTATTCCAAAACATTTGGTTATGCTCTCTGACCTGGATTAGCCTTCTGGTAACTTGCTATGTTCTATGGACATCATTTTTTGGAATTGCATTTGGGGGGGTCACAAAAACCAGAGCTCATATTTTAAACAGTGTGTTGCCTTTGGAACTTGAATTTTAATATTTGTACTTATAAATACATTTTACATTTTTTGTGTAATGTTATGACTTTTTTGCTGCATTAAAACCCTTGGTAGAGAAATTTTGTTGTAATGTAAAGTATAAATATTAGGGTGAGCAGCATCTTGATACCCAGGCTCGTGGGCATTCTTTGCTAGCCTTCTGGTAACTTTGACAAGTGCTAGAGAGACTGGTTTTGGCCAAGTTTGATCATAAAAACAGTGAAATGCTGTATTTAAAGTATATGTAAACCCATGTAATAAAATATTACATATGTCATTTTCAATATTTCAAAATCTGAAGCTTTCACTGAAAATGATACTTAGTTCCTTGTTCAGGCACTTTTTGCTAATAGGTGGCAATGCTTTGTCCTTAACCTCCCAGGCGGTAATCCCGAGTGTGGCTCGGGGTGGAATTTCAGTACCATTAGCGGTAACCCCGAGCCACACTCGGGATTGCATTGCTGGATTTAGGTTGGGTTACTCACCTTGTCCCCTGGATCCAGCGATGTCCCCCGCCGTGCGGGTCTGTCCCTCCGCCCGATGCCTCTGTGTGCCGGGCTCCGTTCCCTGCAAGCGTCGCGTCGCACAGGGACGGAGACCAGCGGGAAATTCAAATAGTCAAACACACAGCATACATACAGTACACTGTAATCTTACAGATTACATTGCTGTATGAAATAATTTCACTTCCCCTTTGTCCCTAGTGGTTTGCCCAGTGCCCTGCATGAACTTTTATATTATGTGTGCCATTCTTTCTACCTGGAAACATGAGAATGTCCATAGCAACCAAAAAGTGTCCCTTTAAGTCAAAAGCGGTTTTTGATCAGCTAGAAAACAGCGATAGTAAATAAGAATCATTTGCAGAATTGAGTGATACTGATTTTTGGGGAAATTTATCATCAGAAACTGAAAGTGGCGACAGCGACAATTCTGCAACTGAGCAAATTTCAGTGTTTTTGGTTTGATTACATTATTGAATAAATGTTATTACTATTACATTATTATTTTTGATTATTATTTATAGTTATTTATTATATTATAATTTATGATTTCATGTTTCAAACTTTATCATACCCGGGATGTCTACTAGACTCTTGTTTGGACAGATTTAAGTGAGTTATTCCTAAGAATTACAGGCCTACAATATAAAACGCCAAATTTCCATGCAAAATAATGTACCGCTTTCAGCACCAAAAATCTGACATAATCATACCACCAGGGAGGTTAATCATCTCTCCCAGTCTGACACCAATGCTTCATTACAGTGTTGTGTCACCTGCACCCAGCAGTAAGTTGCAATATATAGTAAATATAATTGTAGGTGTACAGCGCCTTGCATATGCACACCTTCTGTTTCTGGAGAACCTCTCGCACAATACAAGATGCCAGGTCCAATTTTGCCATCAATGCGAGTTCCATAGGTGGCTTGCTCTTTATTACTTTTATGCAGCACCTTGTTGATGGTGTCCTGCTAACAGTAGTCCATTCAAAATTAAACTGCCCAGATCATGCTTACTGGTAAACGCCATATGAAAGCCACACACATGACATTTTACTTATGTAACAAGATGGGCAAGTTATGCATTCAAAATATAAAGCTTATAAAGTGCATATTTTTTAGGTGTTTACTGTACACAGCAAATTTGGTTGCTTATTGTCATGGATGTACTGTAGATATAATTGGCATTGTTACAAATACATCCCTTTACAGGGAAACCATTGTGGTTTTGGGTCAATTTAACGTATTAATTATTTATGTTTCTAACCCTATGTTATAAACTTTTTTTTTAATGAACATTTATTACATGACAATGAACAAGAGCGCTGTGGAAAATCCAAAAAGACAGCACATCAGATTCTCTCTAGCCTACGCTCTCTGCTTCACTGAAACCTTAATAGGAACTGCATGATGTGGGCCCAATCATCTGTTTAGTGTTTGTAAACTGTAGCTTAAGCTACAGAGCTCTGTAAACAGGTGCGAGAAAACATGTGAAAAGGATCAATGCGTGCCAGCTACTGGCTGTGGGGGGGGATATAAATAATCTAGTGTAATATTCCTTTTTTACCTAGTAAAAAAAAGCAATGTTTTTTGTCTTCTCCCATGCTTCTGTTGTCCACAGACGCATAAAAAGCTTTTATAGGGATTCTAGAACCGATGCTTGCTTGGATCAAGGCTTTATACTCTACGTCCTCAGCGACTGTATTAATGAAGCTGATTGAGGCTCTTTTTGATATTCACATTGGGACTAGACAAGGTTGTCCTCTATCCCTTCTGATTTTTGTTTTAACCCTAAAACAGGTCTGTAATAACCCAGGCATTTTTGGCTTACTTTCACAGGATTAGCACTACAAGGTTGCATCATATACTGGCAACCTTCTTTTCCATGTTACAAATCCAACTATTTCACTACCGTCCCTTTTACAAACGTATGGACAGACATATGGCTCCTTGTCAAACTTTAAAGTAATCTGCAAAAATCAAAGGCTTTACACATATCCTTAAGTGAATCTACTTTGAAGGCCCTTCACCCTAGTTTTCTATTCTGGTGGGCAACCCAATCTATCAAATACCTGGGGGCACACATACCAGCAGATCTTGCATTTTCTTGATTCAGGAGGTGTTATGTACATGCAGCCGGCTGCTATACCTGCTCCAAGACATTACCCATACAGATCTCTTGGGCTTTCTTCCATTCTAAAAAGTCAGAATTCATTTAACAGAGGCAAGGCAAGGCAGCTCGTCTTAGCAGAGACATCCTGATCAAGCCAAAAGCTAGGGGTGGTGTGAGATTGCCAGACCCAGCATATTATTACGCTGCAGTACACATGGCACGAGTGATAGTGACACAGTGTGTTTAAACGTTGGGTCTCTTTTGAACAAGAATGTTCACCTGTACCACTAGCTGGTATACCATGGGCAGGACAACATGTGCCTATGTCTTTGCATATGCATCCATTAAGACCCAACGCTTCATGGAATGGACAGATACTTTTTCCTTTTCAACATTTGGAGCTTTCCCTCCCCTATGAGTCCTATTTTAGGACACCCTAGGGTTTATTTATTGAAACTGGAGAGTACAAAATCTGGTGTTAAATGAAGCTTTGACAAAAAAAAACTGGAAGCTGATTGGCTTCTATGCAGAGCTGCACCAGATTTTGCACTCTCCAGTTTTAGTAAATCAACCCAACTGAGTGTCTTCTGAGTCAGGAATAAACTCTTTTGCATGTGTATTGACCGAGAAATCAAGAGGACAGTAAAGCTCCTATCAGTGACTGAGTTGAGTAATTTCTCTGCCATTTCTGTTGCTTACAAAGCCCTTAGCTCAGTGCTTGGTGCCAATACCAGTTATCACATTTCCTGCACTCATTATCCAAACCCCAACACCTCACCTGAAAACTGCTGACCGTTTAAGAACTCTGTTAAGCCGCAGGACTTATGCAACATGCCTTATCTCTTAGCTACCAATTTCTTGTGAATTCACACTCACGGGCTGGACTGGGTTTCTTAATAAATAGAAGAGGGACCTACAAATCAAATTTATGGAGGATCAAAAAAGCAGGAAATGTTTTTTTGCTCATAAAGTCTCTATCTGCAATAAACATCACTACAAATTTGAGACCAGATGGTGTAGGACACTGTTAGTCCTCACCAAACTTGTTCCACAACATAGCGCTACTTGTTGGCATTGTGGAACACACACTTTTACATATTTTTTGTAAATGCTCTGTACTAAAACCCTTCTGGCAATCAGTTATGAAGATACTTCAGCAACTTACGATGCTGAGGCTGTACTCCCTAATCTTATGCCCATGTCTCAAAAATGATAGAAGAAATCCTTGTTAATTTTCTTATTAAATGCTACAAGGGCTTGTATCCTTAGCTTCTGCAAACATTCCAACCTACCATCATTGCGACAGTGGTTTCCAGTGTGAATGAAATTCAAGACATGGAAGACCTCACCTCAGAGACAAGACTTTTGATCAGATCAAAAATGGTATTGCTTCGAATAATTTAAAGTGTAACTCCACTTTTGTTGAGAAAAAAAACAGTCTCCTCTGGGTGATCTATGTACATTGCAAGGATTATAACAACCTTTGTTGCAGATTCCTACCTTTTGTTATTCTGAAGAAATACTTCTGTTTTTGCCTGTGCCTCTGTACTAAGTGGGTCTAATGGGAGTGGTTTCATAATTAACTGTCAGCTGTGGCAGCTGCAGAGCACTAATGAGGAAAGCTGCTGGGCCTGCATCCCTTTAGACGTGTTCCTATTGAAAGTATCTCTCCAAAAATGACATTTTTGTTGCAGGGGATGCCTGAAATCTGACATATCTTAGTCAGATTTCTGGGAAAATTGGTGAGCCAATCACACAAGCAGGAAATTATGTATCTGGGGAGTGGTCAGTACACACTCTGTGTACAGAACAACTTCAGGTAACCATATTGCAACGCATTCTCAGGAAATTACATTGGCTGCAGATTGAAAAGGAAGGTCATTTTTAATAACATTCAATTACAATATGATTAGTGTCACAATTACATGTGCTATATTTATTTGCTTTCTTTTTTCCCCACGAAAGCGGAATTATACTTTAAATGCTAGGCTAAATATAAACAACTGCAACTGTTTTAGGTGTCAACTTCCCTCCATGCACTTACTCCCCCTTCGCTATACCCCAATTGCATGGGTGTGGATATCTATAGGTATATATTGGGGTTTGTGTCTATCATATTTTGGCTGTACCCCACTTTTTTCCCGCTTATTCTTACTTCTAATCTTATTTATTAGCGCTTAATCTCCTGTACACCTACTGGTTGGAGAACACCCCCCCATCCCTTTTTCTTTCCACTTCCTGAGTCCTTGACTTATACCTCGGGGATCCTCCCCAAGTACTTTATAAAATATGAATAGTTTCAAGGAACATTCTATGCCAACTCTGTTTACTGTTTTCTTAATATTTTGCGCTCTATAGGATTATACTATGTAACGTGGTCAGTTGCCCTGCACCTTTAAATGTACTACGCGAAAATGTATATTTCCTTACTGTATATTTTCTGATTAATAACCACTGCTTCTTGTTTTGGTGAAGTTCTCAACTAAATAAACAATGTTTAAAAAATTTTTTTTTTAGTCCTGGAAGCAAGAAAATATATAAAAACACAAAATAAAATACATAGACATGATTGACAGGAAGGGCAATGAATATAAGTAAATGCTGGACCTGTGCAACTTATTTATGTCATAATTTAAGGGTTGAGGTGGCAACCCTGTTAGCTGTCTACAGTTATTTATAATTTCGCACACAGGGCATGCAAGCATACAGCTGTCCAAGGGTCTCCAATCCATTCCTGACCGGCTGAAACTTTAACGCAAGCAAAAAGCGCAATGTCTATCCAAAGATCCTTTATGAAAAAGAGAACATAAATACTATTTGACATTTTGTCATGCTTTAGAATATTATATTTGGCAGAAAGCGGAAGTATAGCTTTAGAGGTCAGTAGCACAGAAAAAGTACACTATACCAGCCTTTCTCAACCTTTTTAACACTGAGGAACCCTTGAAATAATTCTCCAGTCTCGGAGGAACCCCTGCTAAAAATGTAAAATCTACATCTCATGATACATTAGTGTGATGGTCATTGGGAAGAAATATCAATTATGTCAGTGGTAATTTATGTGAGAGATAGAAATTGACCATTGCTCAAGGAACCCTTAGCAACCTCTGGAGCAGGGGTAGGGAACCTGCGGCTCTCCAGCTGTTGTAGAACTACATTTCCCATCATGCTTCTGGGAGTAATTGTATCCATCAGCCTTGCAATGCCTCATGGGAAATGTAGTTCTACAACAGCTGGAGAGCCGCAGGTTCCCTACCCCTGCTCTGGAGGAACCCTAGAGTTCCATGGAAGCCTGGTTGAGAAACCCTGCTCTATACAGTGATTAACTAATGCACTATAGCTAAATAATGATCTTATTTACTACACCTACACTGCATTCCAGGACATGAAATGGCTTGTGAAGATTACAAAAACAGCACAGATATTGAGATGAGTTCAAGTTAACCAACATTATTGAAAAATATCAGCACAGAGCAAGCAACTCAATAGTACAATGAAGTATATTTCAGCACTAAAGCTTAAACTATAGCATTTTCATATGCTTTCGTAGCGGCAGTAACTAGTACAGTGGTCGGGAGTTGGTCTCTTTAAAAAAAAAAAAAAAAGTTTTAGAAGTTTACAACATACCAGATTTCAGGATAATTTGCATTTAGCATAGACCTTATTATATGTTTGCATGTTTTGTGAGCAGGTTCATTTAACACAAGGGTCTATTTTAAAGTCTGGAAGTAAATTACAGCCTCTGTTCATCAAAGCAGGCATGCAGTATCGTATGTGAATGCCAGCTTGGTATATACCAGTCTAAAAATCATCCCTTTCTAGAAAAAAACAGAAACCATGCCAAGAAGATAAAAAGAATTACATTGCCAAATATGGATCTGGAATTTAGAACCAATCATTCTTAGACCTAAAAATAGCCAGGAAAAAAAGGTCTGCAAGGCCAGCACCAAAATCAAAAATACATAATTCTAGTACTTGCTGTGTAATTTGGGACAAGCTTTGCCCTTCAATGAGATTCAGGGAAACCTGCAAAATGTACAGGAAATAAACTCTGATAAACTGTGGATTATTGTGCGTTTTAAGAAAAGGGAGACTTTGTGAGCCTAAGACCCATTTCACACGTGTGCGAGTTGTCTTGCGATTTGGGACTGCAGAGTCCCATGACAAGTCATTCCCCATTATTTCCAATGAGTACCATTCATATCTGTATGAATTTCAAGTCGTGCCGACTTCAAAGTAGTCCCTGCATTACTTTGGTCCAACTTTGATGCAACTTGAGGTCCATAGACTTCAATGTTAAACCCTCAAAGTCTCATGCAAATCGCACCTGAATAATATGCTGTGATTTCTGTACTACTTTGTAATAGGTTTTCATTGTGGCAAAGTTGCAACAAAGTCGGACTAAAGTCGTACCGATCCCAAATCGCGCCAAAATCACGGTAAAATTGTTGCAAAAAATTGCGGTAGAATCGGGTCGCACAAGTGTGAAAGAGGCCTTACTCTTGAGATGGGTTATTGGATATGAAGGCAGCTTTAGTTTTAGCTCAGACATCGTCACACAAATAATACAAAGAGTAATCACTGGTCCATTTCTAGAGAAGATGTAAATGGTTCAGTAGGCGGGTCAGTGAAGAAAGAGTTTGCAAATGATAGCAGATTTTCAGGCTGCATTCACAACAGTGCCCATTTCCGCAACACACAGTAACACGTTGCCATTTATTCTAAATGGCATGTCAGTGTACCTTCCCTGCACAGTTGTGCTGCAACAGAATGTGCTATCATTTGCAAATTCTTTCCTCCACTGTGTGCTACAATGTGCTGCCAAAAATGCTGTATGCACATTTTTCTTGCCTGATGGGGTGCATGAGCCTGTCCATTAAAAGGAATAGGGTGTTTCATAGCAATGCAACACATGTGTTAACGAGTGAGCATTTAGGTCATCACAATAGACCTGAGTGGTATGAATGGACCCTTAATGCAGTTATCCTTTAAATATCAACCCCAGGAACCCTTGGAGGAGAGAGGACAGACAAGCTGATTACTCGGAGGGTGCTGGGGAGAAAACAGGATCATTTAAAAAGATAATGTCACAAAAAATATAGTTACCCTTAAGCCCTGGTTCAGATATGTGCAATGCAGGAATTGGCGCGATTACAGAGCCGGTTCCAGCATTACATCACTCCCGCAGGCAGTTCACACTGCCTTCTGCGAACCGATGCGGGTGTCATTACAAAGTTAATGACACCCCCAGTTTTGTTCACAGATCGCAGTGCGAACTATGCACTCGCACATGAATCGGATCGCATAGGTGAGAACACCCATACATGTACTTTTTTTTTTTATGAATCTAGTGTGAGTTCAGCGATACAAGTGTATGGCTGAACGCGCATTGCTCAGAGATCGCATGTGATCGGCACCTGCAGTGCAGATGCGAATCACATGCGATCTCTGAGATTGCACATATCTGAACCTGGGCTAAAAGTAGACCTATCATGAGAGAAATATCTAGCAGCATTAGGGTCCCAATCCCAACCACAACACTCCTGCCTGGAGTTTGCATGTTCTCCCTGTGCCTGTGTGGGTGTCCTCAGGGTACTCCGGTTTCCTCCCACACTCCAAAGAAATGCTGGCAGTTTCATTGCATCCTATCTAAATTGGCCCTAGTGTATGAATGTGAGTTACGAACCTTAGTTTACTAAGCTCCCTGAGAGCAAGGACTGATGTGAATGTACAATATATACGTAAAGCACTGTGTAAATTGATGGTGCCATATAGGTACCTCTAATAATAATAATATTAAATATGGAGGCTGCTAGAGCCAGAACAAGATAACAGATCAGAGTGAAGTCAAAACGAACGGTCTGCATACTGCAAAGTATTGAAGTCAGATGGTCAGCATGACAGCCAGGCAAGCAGCTTTTTCAAATTGAATGCTCAGCAATCCTAAATATTACTGCACAGTAAAACATACTTTTTAGAGATAGCAGTTTTACAGACCAGGTGCCACTACTTCAGCTCTATGGAATACAAGGGAAAATCAAATCAGTACAATGCTGACACCCACCCCGAGTCATCTCTCTCCCTTAAATCTACCCAAGTACTTTCCCTTCCACAGCAGGTGTTTCAGCTGTGAGCTTGATACCAACTTCCAGATGGCTTTCTGCATTTCTGTATGAAGACGGATTTCAGTTAATTACAGCAGCTAAATTAAAAAAAAAAAATGATTTAATGACTTTGAATGAATGCACACGTTAAAGCAAACCTTTCCTTTTCTAACGCTTACAGAAATGTCAGCAAATATAAATTGAACAAAAACTCCACTGGATCTACCCCCAGAGACCCAGTTATTCCCCTATTGGGTGTTACCATCTTGCCTTTTGCACAGTAAGAGCCGGTTCACACTACAGCGACTTGGCAGGCGACTTGTGTCGCTTGACAGAAAAAATCCCATTGAAGTGAATGGGAGCTGTCTTAATGTACACTACTGAAGTCACTCCGACTTCAAAAAAGGTTCTTGTACTACTTCAAGGCAACTTTTATCTGCCTTGTGCCCATAGAATTCAATGGAAGTCGTCTCCAAGTCGGATACCCATCTATACTGAAGTGACTTTACAGGAAGAATAAAAGAATTTACTCAAGGAAAAACCAAGGCAACCCCCTCCCTCCCTTCTCTGATTGCCTCTGATTGCTTGAGTCGCTGGGCATAGAGGTCGCTTCAGGTCACGCTGTAAGTCCCCCAAAGTCGAGCTGAAGTCGCCCTGAAATTGCCTATGAAGTCGGATCGCCCTTGTGTGAACCAAGTCTAAAGGGAGGGTGCAGCCAGGTTGTCAATCATAGTCAAGGCATCAAAGACTGCTCAGACCACCTTGGAGATCAGTTGGAGTTAGTTCTTGAGATTTAGATGAGGGTTTAGCTACTGACTTTTGAATTCAGAATATGTATATCAGCAACAGTACATTAAATCTGTTTGGGTAGCACATTTTGTGGAGGGTTACTACAAGGTTGGGGAATGGAAAGTTTTTTTTTGTTTTAAACTATTTTTTTCTGTAGCTGCTTCCAGATCTGCTACCCTTAGGGTCGATTCACACCTATGCAGGTTGTGTTTGATGCGTTCTACAGTGCATTTTGCAGTACTTTCTCCGTATTTGGACACGTTTTTGAAGCTTTTTTGATGCGTTTTGGGTTTTTCTGCTTTTTTTTGACACTTTGTTATTGGGCAGATTAAAACATGCAAAATGCAAATTGCAGTAAAATCGCAGCAAAAACACACTACATGCTTTTCTGTAGCTTCTCCAGTGAAGTCTATTGTCCCAAAAAAGCACCATTTTGCATTTAAATAAGTCCCTGACCCTTTCCAAAAATGCAGTGGCTGAAAAAAGCATAGAGGTGAAAATATGAAATTTCATGTTAAATGAACTGTAGTGCCTTTCTACGAAAAAAGCACCAAAAAACGCATAATTGTGAACTGAGCCTACGAAAAAAGCAGAACACTACTCCATGCTGTAGGTATTTCATACCAAGCTGGTTATCCAAGCTAAATATAGGAATTTCACATTAATTAGCAGAGTTCGCACTTTGCTACACAGATGAAACAGATTTTTTTTTTATGTTGCTTCCAAAGTAATATTTCAGTTTATTTTTACCCACCTGCAAGAAAACTCTTTTGTAATTTTGCAAATTACTGCACATTAGTGGAGATTTACTAAAACTGGAGCACACAGAATCTGGTGCAGCTGTGTATAGTAACCAATCAGCTTCTAAGTTTTATTGTCAAAGCTTATTTGAACAAGCTGACGTTAGAAGTGGATTGCTTACATATGCACAGCGATTCCGGAAGCTCCAGTTTTAGTAAATCTCCCCCAGTATCCTTTCCAAAATAATTACTGCATAAAGCCTGACAAAACAATCTAAATTATTGTGAAATCTTGTATCTTTAATAGCTCAAGTTAGCCAATAAAGGGTGTCACTTAAACTCCAAACGTATTGCATTAATCAACGGCTGACATGGTACAACGCTCTACTAACAATAGTAACAAGAGTGTTAAAGCATTCTTCAACTCTACAGCAAAACCTACACTTGTGAAGTAACGCAACGCCTTGTCTGTCAAATTTCATAATGCAAGCTAGAACAGAGATATAATTTATTCTGATAATGGGATTCCTGTCTAGAGAGTTAGATTTACTGAGGAAAAAAGCTCCAGCTGCTTAGCAATGCATGTAACACTGGGAGGGATGTATCCATTTAGTACGTTACCAAAAGGCTGTTTACATAGTGTGGGGCTTGTCTTTCACAATGGTATTATCGCCTATATTTTTCACTGTTCTTGTAAAGGAGCTTGGCTTATTATCAATAAGCTTGTTTAGAGAAATTAAATTTTACGGTCAAACATGTTAAAGTGTTACTAAACCCACAACACTAAAATCAGTCTGTATATGCAGCATAGCATGCTTGTTATACTCTCTGTGGAACTTAAGGGGTTAATCCTCTGCATTGTGTAAAAAGGCTGTTTTATCCTGTATGCCATAAATCCTTCCCTCCTGCACTGTCAATCTGGGCAAGTCCATATAATACACAGCAGGGTGGTAAAGCTGCACATGCTAAGTTTGGTCTCTTATGCTGGATAGAACATTTCCTGTTTCAGTTGAACTGTTCAGGTCACATGATATTGACATTACACATGTGGGCGTGTATACAGGCTGTAGTGGAAAACTCCTTCCACTTGAACACACAGCTATGGACAAACTGTGCAGGTTATCAGGAAATCAAGGTATACAGATCATCCCAAAAGGTATATAATGGCAGTATTTTAATGTAAAAAGATTAATAAGTTGTGGGCACTGGGGGGGGGGGCGGACAAACTATTTTCATACTACTGGGTTTAGTAACACTTTAATACAAGAGACAGTATAGGAGAAAGATTGTTCAAATTGTGCTTTGTCTCCAAATACAGCAACATGCTCTATATAGTATTTAAAATATTGTATATGAACACTGCACACATATTTATATGGTAAATCCTCTTACCATAAGACTGCTATTATTAGTGTCTGGAAGTTTTCTGTTTTTTATTTTTAATTTTAGAAAGTGTTCTTGTACAAAAGGGTATAATTTGAAATCTTCCCCTCTACTTGGCACAATAACCACTTAAAAAAAAATCTATATGCTCCTAAATTGTAAGCTCTTACAAACAGGGCCCTCTGACTCCTGTATTGAATTGTATTGTAACTGTACTGTCCGCCCTCATGTTGTAAAGTGCTGCACAAATTGTTGGCGCTATATAAATCCTGTATAATAATCATTATACAGAGATGAGGCCAGTTGTCTGCTGCCTACAGGCTGAACCCAGGGTTGTTCGACCTATAACTTATACACTAAAATCAAGCTTTTAGCTAGGGTAGGTCTTGCAATAGATACCAACAGAACTAAACAGGTATTTATAGTGGAATAGTGCTTAACCGCTTAACAACCGCCCTATAGACAAAAGACGTCTACAAGGCGGTTGCTTAATTCTGGGAGGACGTCTATTGACGTCCTCCCAGAATCGCGGTTCCCGCGCGCCCCCTGGGGCGCGCACACGGGAACATCCGTGACCGTCGGGTCCGGGGGACCCGACCGATCACGGATCGGGGTGAATGGCCGCTGTGCGCGGCCTTTCACCACGTGATCGCGCCGTCAAATGACGGCGCGATCACATGTAAACAAGCCGGCGGAAGCGCCGGCTTGTCTCTCCTCTCCGCACCGATCGGTGCAGTGTGAGAGGAGAGAGGGGGGAGAGAAGACGTGCAG
>BLSH010438155.1:338857-364371 GCA_018402905.1 Glandirana rugosa
TCCTGGGGTCTTTTCCTCCTAGCCCGGGTGAGACACGTTTTGGGAACGTGTCTCCTCCATTCATATTGTAAACAATAAAATTCCCCCCCCCCTTTCGCTTGCAAATCGTAACGGAATTCCAACACATGTTATCGAACAGACTGACGACACCAAGGTGGGCGACTCCGGATACAGTGATAACAAAGGACGTCACTGATGTGCATGCGGCCTCCTTAGTGTCATCGGTCAACCCCTTAGACGACAACCATTGTGATCCCCCAATTTATCCTAGGTACGGTCCTCTAGACGATGTATCACTTCCTAGAGGTTTCGTCCAATGTTTAGTTATTGATATTACGACGTAAGAAGTGTCCAATCAAATGCTAAACGTTCGCTTTCCCCCCCCCCTTAAAATAACAAATGTTATACTTACCTCCTCTGTGCAAGGGTTTTGCACAGAGTGGGCCCGATCCTCCTTTTCTGGGGTCCTTCGGCGGCGCTCCTGGCTCCTCCTCTTCTCGAGTGACCCGTCAGGGAAGCACTCTCCCTGGGGCCACTTGTGCGGGCGTGCTCCCGTGTCCTGTTGCTGGGTCCACTGACACAGGCAACAGGACTCAGCCCCACCCCCGGCTTCCGCCAATGAATCCCCTGCTATCAATCTATTCAATCAGAACCCGTGATACCAGATGGAGCTGCTAGGCTTTTCCCCAATGCGGGAATGATCGGGCTGAGATAAGTAAACAGGGGATCTGGGGGGCAGCTGCAACTAAAAAGGTATTTCACCTTAATGCATAGAATGCATTAAGGTGAAAAACCAGGAGGGTTTACAATGCCTTTAAGGGTCCAACAGTATTGGTGTAAAAAACTCTGCTGCAAGTCTTAGCAAATGAGCCAATGGAGTGGTAAGCTATATGGCCTTCAGTAGTGATTTCCACATATCCTTGTCTAGGTGGTTGTGGTATATCACTACCTTAGGGATCGGTAAACCATATCATTATGAAATAATGCTGCCCTTGACATTATCCCTACCACATGACATCTCGGAATAAACCCTGAAACACAGCACTTTGAGACCTGGAAAACCTATTGTCTGCTAACACATATATGGCAGACCGAAGACTCAAGCTTCACTATTTTTAAAAAAATCAAAATAGGTTTTTATTGAAACAGGGTATACAATAAGCACATATAAAGCCACCGTGTCAAACATTTGTTTACTAAACATGAAAATAGCTGATACCATTGCACTTGATAGAAAAAGGACATTAAAACAGGTCTGTGCCTCACCCCGCACCTTTAGATATCTCGAAACCCACCACCACTCGCCGTAGATGGTCCAGCAGGTTGCAGTTGCCAACGGTACCCATAATCCCCAACCCCATAGGCCCCTGTATGACTCTTGTCATAACTAATTCTTTGGGAGACAATCCAGGAGCATCGAGCCATGGAGACTATAGCTTCTCGAATTTGTGTGCTCGACCCCTATGCTGGTATATGTACTTTTCCAATGTCAGTGTGTTACCCATGTGAGTCACCCATGTTTTAATGGAGGGGGGAGTGTCAGATTTCCAGTTTAAAACAATTAGTTTCTTGGCCTGAAACAGGACCCTAGAGACTGCTGTACTAGCAGTCTCATCTTGTATATCCTCCTTCAGAATCCCAAGCAAACATCGCCTGATATCAAGGGGGGCGCACACCTGGAAAACAATATTAATGGTGGAGACCTCCTCATGCCAATATCAGTGTAGTTTCGGCCATCTCCACAGGAGGTGTATGAGGTCACTGGTTGTTTGTCTACATTTACCACACATTGGGTCCGCCAAGCCACCCATCCTATGAAGTCGGGCTGGTGTATAATGGGCCCTAAGTACAATATATAGCTGAGATACCTTTTGGGATACATTAAGGGAGCACATGTTTACTGTTTGCAAGGCCTCTTCCCACTGATCTCCATCCAGTTCACCTACATCTGCCTCCCATTGCGACATGGCTTTGGTAGGATTGGCTTTTAAGTATTCCAAAAGGAGCATAGAGTAACATTGCGATATGAAACCTTTGGTCTCAGTCACAGATTGTAGCATGTGAAAGTAGGTGAGAGCGACCAGTCCGTTGACTCTCCTTGAGCCCTAACCACATGGGATAATTGCAAGTAATAAAATAGCATCTGGGATGGTAAACCAAATCTGCTCTGGAGCTTGGCAAAGGAGATCAATTTCCCTTGCTGGAACACCTGTGAGAGTAGAGTGTCTCGTGGGCTCGCCACCTGGGCCCGTGTTGGAGTTTGGCTGTTTCCCCATAGGGGGCTGTGCGAGGTGTACCTGGATACATGTTGGAGTGGTCTCACTTTGTTCCATAATTTCTGGATCAGATTATAGGAGGGCATTTGTTTATTGGGTTTATGGAATGCACGAGCCGCCAGTCCCACAGGGATGGATTCTACTCCCCCTCCCTTCTGTAGCAGTCTTGCAGAGGAGCTTCCCACCTCTGAGGCCATACATCCTATGAGGTGTTGGAGTTGGGCAGCAATATAGTAAAGCCAGGGGTTGGGGAATGCAAGACCACCCCCTCCTTTGGGCACTGTAATTGTACTAGCCTGATTCTGGGGGGGGGAGAGACTTTATCCATGGATATATGTGGAGTATAATGATACTGTGAATGGAGATTATTTGTTGTGAGGAACTATACTTTTCTGTTTTTTACAAAATCATGCTCTCTAGACTATTAGAATGGTGGATAAATTAAGTTCAGTCACATTGGGACAGATATAGGAAAGATAAATTACATTTCACAATTTGTTGATTCAATTATAAACCATAGTCATGCATAAACCATAATCATGATTTGGTTGTACAATTTGAATTTTACTGATGCAATGATAATTTCCCCACCTTTTTCAATTTAAATTTACACACACAGTTGTGTGATGTGAGTCTCACATACAGTCATGCATTGCAAGAACATGAACTGTACATGATTTTAAGATTTCTCTATTTTTAATAAGTAATGAAAAATGGAGAACTACGTGTATAACTGAACTAAAGGCAATCAGCTACATATATATCTGCAATACTTCTATGTGAAGGGTCTTATCTGCCGAGGGATATGTAATTCTGTCTGGAGCATCACAGTTGTGGGGATATCTGAGGGGCAGAGGACTGAGGATTTCAATAAACGCTACAGACATCAACACATGGGACATTCACGTACGCATCGTCCCTTGTGCTAATTGTGAAAAAACTAAGCTTTGGTTTACTTTTGTTAAAAGTATTTCCCATTGTGTACGAAAACGAAAAAAAAAAAAAAAGATTTCTAAACCTTATTTAACTCTATTTAGGTGTACAGCATTAAAAAAAAAAAGAATGACAAAAATTAACACAAGGCTCAGTGTGCTAGCCATCCAAAAACTGGGCTTTGTGTAGACATACTAACACAGCCCCTTTGCGGTAACAGAGTGATGAAACACCTAAGCTATGTTTAACTGTGATTACATAATGCTCCTCATTGGACCACTTCAGTGCATAGTTCATACTTGAATTTCAGCTTATTTATTTGAGGCCCCTTGTGTCCAGCTAAATTCTATATTTTTATTTTAAGGTCTACAAATGATCCCAGCTGAATTGATAGTGTGCTGCTGCAAAGATAAAAATACTACTTTCAACTGTGGTTTCCTGAAAAACAATGCCAAGGGGTCCTGAAAAATGTATACCTTGTTTTGCCTCTTAACTGTCAAGCTGACATATTTGGAAAATGAGACTTGGAACCCTCCACCACCACCACCTGAAACAAGTAAGCGTAAAACTGTGTCCTTGCATAGTGAGCATCAATACCGCTATTATCAATAATATAGACATCATATAAATTAGATATATTCAGTGCAACTCAACAATTTTCACTTGAATTGAAATCTTTATCTTAAAACTTTGTGCATTGAAGTCTTTTCATACTATGAAACTACCGACTACATGAAAGAAGTAGACTTTAGATGATGGTTATCTGCAAGGATAGAAATAGGTCTGGGGCTAAGATTTTATAAGTAAAATTGATATTACCAAAACAGAAAAATACAAAGACTTTGTATTACAGTACATAAAATGAGATCAAATTGATCCCAAGCTACAAATTTTTTATCATAAGATAACACAAAGTCTGATTGTTGTTCAATGTGTACAATAATCATATGGAAATAATCAGACATATTTGGTGGATGTGGCTGGAGGGGCACTTACACTATATCATTTGCTCTGATACTAATCTAGTATGTAGCTACATTTGCCTTTGTCATATAAGACTTTTCAGACAAATTAATATCATTTTTGGCTATATCATTATACGCACCTTCTAATTGTACATTCTCTCCTCCGATTTTCTCATAGTGTGCACTAGGCTGCACTCTACTGTTCAACTCAACCCCTTCTTTTCTTACTCCAGCTAGCCAGTCCCTCCACTGGCTGCCAGTTACTCAAGGAAATCTATTCAAACCAGCACGCCATCTTTGTCTCAGGAAAATACTTTTTTTTTGACTTGTCATACTCAATGTTCCAAACAGGTTGCTTGCAATGTTGAATATGCTAATTCAATAAGTGTCTTTTATGGAGACAAGGCTGGTGTGCTACAGTAGATGGGGGCATCCATCTGATCACTTCAGCACTAACATTAAGTTCAGTGGCCTATATCTTCAGGCTCCATATATTTCCTTTCTAATTTCTAGAGATCATCCTCTGCTATGTACATGATCTTCACCTCCCCTCGATTTTAGTCACTCCTGCACACATAAGCTTTAAAAGAGATGCATGGGAATTTTGTTTTGTGGTTGTTGAATCATATTAACCTAGGTGGATGCAGCATCGACCCAATACTGCATCTGTCACCTGCCAGCTCTAACACTGAGAACCGAACACCGCCAATTGCATGGTTCTCACAGCTCCGTGAGCAGAGAGCTGGTGACTACCAGTCACCGCTCTCTGCTCGCCCCCCTCGCTCACTGGAGCGCTGGGCTGTGAGGGGGCGGGAGCGGCCAGCTCAGGCTCTTAGCGGCTCAATGAAAGGATGAGCCAGGTGCCGGTCCAGGCATGGGGGCGATCCTTCCTGAGCCTGGACCAGTTCTGTGACGTCAACCAACAGCAGGCTTCAACCCGCTGTCTGTTGAAAACGGGTCACAGTAGTGCAGAACAATCTGCACTCCTGTGATCCACAGGGGAAGTACAGCCAAACAAGTTTTGGTTGTACTTCTCCTTTGATGTGCTTTCTTCCTTGGAGTTTGCTGACCATTGTTTCTACCAAGTGAATAGCAAAGTATTGGCTAAGCAGTGTGTGTATATTATGAGGACACACAAGATCTTTCAGTTGTCTCCATGTTCTTCAAAGAATGGTCAACCATCTGTGAGCCTGTAAGTCTGCCTAAATACCAAGTATTTTATTTGAGAGAAATTCCCAATTGAAAGTTTATATGACAAAAACACTTTTACCCAGACTAGCCAATAGCATTTCACTGCAGCATTTGACAAGTTTAAATTATGTTAACTTAGTAATGGCAGTCCTGCTGAACTAATACCGATTTGCTTATTAAAGTAAGGAGCATTTTACTCAGCAGGATACAGATAAAGAAAAGCTCAAGCACTCAATAGCAGTATATTTAGACTTCCTTATTTAAGTAGCATTTTTTACGCTGATGCCTTGATACTTATTTCACATTGTATAATATATTCATAATAATAGATAACTTTCTTGTATTAACAGCACTATTTTTTAGGGCTGCAACAGTTCTACAGAATCAAACACGACCTAAGAATTAGTATCTGCCAGCTAAGACCAGAGATTGAACAGAGTGGATTCCTTCATACAATGTATTATAGACCCAGTGCAAGCATACACGCAGGGGAGATTTTTTAGCAAAATAAGTAGCTATACCTAAAACCCAGAGCAGCTTGTTTAAAATACTTTTAAAATATTGCCACTATAATACTTGCATTCAATGGCATTGGCTCCAGAGTGCTCAGCATCACTTCCCTGAATTTTCGAGTAGAATACCTTTTATAGTAAGCAAGTCACAGGATACTTGTATGCAAATGAACAGTACAGGCTCAAGCTGCTGTCAATCAAGCTGCTGGAGAAGGGAGGAGCAGGATGGTGGTTTTCCGCTGTAGGCTTCTGATACTATCTGAATTTTTGGATGCACACAGTGTAGGGACAGTCCTAGCCGGAAGTGCACACAGAGGTGGCTCCATGGGACCCTGTAAGGGAATGAAGCCACCCTAAGTGTCAGTTCACAAATATAGAGTGTGGCACAATGCAATGTTTGTATGGCTCAAATTTACCGAATCCACACAAAAATGGTGCAGGACCCTTTTTCTTTTCCACACTGGAATCGGATCGCATGAGTGTTCACACCTATGTGAACTGATTATGTCAATCTCACTGTGTTTTGTGAACCATTTTGGGGTGTCATTAACTTAACCCAAACAGGATATATGTGAACTAAGACTAAAGCAGAAACTGGTGGACAGTCCTTTTTTACAGATGGAATGCATAGCAACTACAGGCTTTGACGCAATAACACACAGAAAACCTGTTAAGTACTGAGGCCTGCAGTATGTTGCTGGTCACTGCCATGCTAATAAAAAGTAAACAGTTTTCTCTATCCAGAGGGACCCATGCTATTTCTTATTTATTCATACTTCAACGTTAGTTACAGTACAGGGAGAGGCACAAAGCTATATTGTGTTGCACAATCCTTCATAACAGTGTACAGCATGTGTCAAACACCAGGCCTGTGGGCCGAACCCGGCTCTCCAGGCCATTTCAAATGGTCCTTGCACCTCTCCTGCACTGTGGTATCCCCCTCGTCTCCTTCTCCACCTTGTCTCAGCAGTAGGCAGCAGAGTGGAGGACAGAACTCCTCCAGATCCTGCGCTGCTTCCCAGCTCCATCACAAGCTTCCTCCTCACAGTAGCCCAAGGTAAGGGGGTGCATTGTGATGTAAGGGAGGGTGGGGGGCTCTTGACATCTGATGTAAGTGGGAGGGAGGTAAGGTGATCTGGACATTTGTTTATCATTATTATGAGAATACTACAATTCCGTATTTGGGCCTATATATCTTCCGGGTCATGTGAGGCGATAATGTCAATGCGTAGGACCTACGCATTGACATCATCGCCTCACGTGACTCGGAAGCACGGGCGCTTGCAGACTAGCTGGCGTTTTCGAACTATTCTTTTATTATATGCGCATTTTACCCTGCTCAAGTGTAAGTAGCCATTTGGCTTTGCTTCTATTTCTTCGTAATAAACGTTATTACACTATCTGGGATCCTGCTTTGTTTTATATATTACGGAGACGATTATCTATTTGGAGTGGATTGGAGGTGCCGTTCAGCTCTCCCCGTTTAAAGCCCGCAGAGGCTATCTGCCTGTGAACATTGTTTGCCTAAAGATGGGTAAACAATGGCACTCTGGTAAGAGTACCCAATTCATACCACGTTTGGTGTTTTTACTTCTTTTATAAACTTATCTGGTGAAGGAAGTTCTCCTATCAATCTTATGGAACTATTCTGAATTCTATTTTGGCACTAATCAGTTTGCTAATTTTTTACTGGGTTTCACTGGTGAAGGAAATCCTCTGGAATCACATTGGACTTTGTTTTTTATTTTTATTATATTTTCTATTTTTTACATTTTGGTACTGTTCATGTGTACTTTGCAGTTGTAAATGACTGCACTAAGATTGTTATTATCACATATATTGTGTTTTTGTATTAGCTGTATAGCATCTGCACGCCATTTACTTATTTATTCTCTACACTTATTGAATAATTTTTTGGCTGCGCAGTTTTCTTTAGTTTATGTCTGTATTTAGGTGGTATCCTATTCACTGCAGCAACCAGTTTTCTTCTATATATTTTTGTTCAAATAATTTGAGGTAAACACTAGCGCGGTAATTTTTCACATATTTATCTGAACCATAGGTGTACAGTCATAGAACACATTTATCATATAGCAGTTTAAATATAGCAATAGTAAATTTGGACAACTGGTAAATACACCTCAACCAGAAAATCGCTCAAGAAACAGATGGATCCCTCAGCAATTTCCCAATTACATAATGGGAGTGTGTATATGATTATTACTGTTTTAAGATGGTTAAAATACGAGAGTAAAAGAACTCTAAAGTGCATTTTCCATTTTAGGGTGGGGATATATATGGATGAAGCAGATGAGGCTGAGAACAGAAGAGGAGATTGGAATAGAATGGGAAAGGGGTGGAGGGAGATAAGGTGAAACCACAGGTTAGATGTAAATAGGGAGCAATTAGGGTTGCAGGGTAGATAATGGAAAATGAGGGAGAGGGAGGGGTAGATGAGCTACTAGAAAAGTTGGTAAAGGGAGCGGTGGACGATGGTGGTATTTAGGTACAGCTGAGCATTTAGGGCCTTAATCTCATCCAAGAAGATGAAGATATTCCAGTAAATCCACATTTGAATGTGGATTTCACATTTAGAGATACCGGTAAGAGAAATCCTCCTTCTCCAAGGTGGGGATGGATTTTTCCATTTTTAGGGGGTGCAGGCCTTGGTTGCATTCAGTAAATGACGGTGAAATGACCTATGGTAGGATTTGAGAGGAATATGGGAGCTATGTAGGAGAAAGAAGGAATTATCTTATATTTTAACTTCAACTTGTTAAATAATAATTCTACTATTAACCCTCATGCCATAATTCCTCTCTGGCACTTACCAAAAAGATACGATTTCTGTAACTTGCAAACATCCTTTACTTAATTTAGTAATAGTCCAAAATTTAATTTGGCTGTAAAAAAGTACTGTATACATGGCTGAAAAGGAAAAAAGCCATTTATTTAAAGCCTACAATTTATTATAAGATATCAAAAACGGTAACAAAGGAAAAAAAATTACAGGCAGGCAAATGGAGACATCCAACTAAGGAAACAATGAATTTTAAGAAACCGTATTATGTTTATACTGTATTTTCTACTGAAGCTTCCTCATTTACTTCTTGATCATAAATCAAACAACCCAGATTTGCACAGTAATTTCTATTGCTTTACTCAAAAAAAAAAATACTGCTGCAGGGATAGATTCTATAAAGCAGCCTGTTTGCTTTTCTACTAGTAATTTTCATTGCCTGCGGCAACATGCCTAATTGACTTAATACAAATTTATAAGGAAGTTCATAAAACAACTGCACATAGTTACTGACTTGTGCCATTTTACTATGCTCTCCCAGTACTAAGGCAAAGAGATCATGATTATAATAGGAGATTTGTTACTTTAAAAAGTAATTTTTAGGTAGCCTTTCAACAGAAATTTGTCCCGAGCCGCCATGCTACGTAAAAGTCTATAAAACCACACAAACTTACCATAGACCATAATGTCTAAAGACCAAGGCAAGTAGAAATGACCACCCCCTAGCTTACCTGTGCCTGAAGATGCCGCACTGTAAGTATTAAGCATACTGAATAGCTACCTATGCACTGACCCTGTGTATGCCTTAAATATCCCTAAAAAGGAAACAAAGGCTTATTAGATAAAATACTATACTGATCCTGGCTAGTTAGAACATTGACTAAATTACCTACTCCCTCAAACAGCAGGCACTGCAGCCAACACACTGCATGCAAAGGGGGCTGGGGGTTTCATAAGGAATAGGGGTGCTTATCATAGGAATAGGTTCCTGGGTTTTATTTCGTCATCAAGTGAAGTTTGTATAGAAGTTACAAACATTCCAGAGGAGCACTTAATGAATGAGAATTGCTCCTCTGATGCATTTGCCATTCTTCCTAAATATGTACATTCATCTAATTCAAATGTCCATGGAAAGATGTTTGAATTGTGTCTGCATGTAATATGACAACTAATGTCTGTAGGTAGTTTAACAGATCTGATTAGCAGAACCTAATCCCTCTAGTAAATACATTTTCTATCTGCTACCCAATAACCTAAGCTGTAAATAAACCCTCTGGTTTGCTTATCCATTCGCAGCTCAAATCAATGGGTGGTTCTGGCTGAAAAAATATCCTGCCCTTTCCTGGGACATATGAATTGTGGCTGCATCCCTGGACAAGCAGCTGGAGGAAACCCAGATCTGCTAGTACGCAAACATTACAAATTTTTTAATTGCAGTTTAAGTTAGTTAGTTAAGATAAAGCCTAGTACACACGGGGTGAATGTCGGACGACATCGGCCGGTTCAATAAAACCCGGCCGACATTCGGCCCGTTTGGCCGGCTTCAGTCGGATGGGCAGGGTGGAAAACCAGCAGTCGACCAGCTCCCCATCAGTGCTATCCGCTAATGGCTGAGAGCACTGACCGGAGTGTTCTGGTGGGGTGGGGGGGGTAATCGATGTACTAATGTCGGATCGCCCGACCGAAGCTGTCCGTTTTTTGTCCCGGTCAACCCCAAAAAACTAGTGGTATGTAGCAAGCTTAACTGTTTTACCTGCCAAAAACTGAGTTTAGCCTCGTGAGCCACATAGCCCTGCCCGACTACTCATACGGGTACTGGACCTTTTAACAGACTACTCTGATCCTAAACAATGCAGTCTGGTGCAGAACTAGCCCCAGTATCAATATGAACAATGAAAAAAAACAGCAAACTTATGAGGTCATCTCTCTGTAAGCATGATCATTCTGTTTGCTGACAGGACTGTTTAAATGAATAGTGGGGTTGATTTACTAAAACTGGAGAGTGCAAAACCTGGCAAAGCTTTATTGAACAAGCTGAAGTTAGAAGCTTATTGGCTACCATGCACAACTGCACCTGATTTTGCACTCTCCAGTTTTTGTAACACCCCAGTGTGCTGGTTGGCTAAGAGTAATTTCGCTCCCTGTCCCTGTGTGAGTGTTGCTGTGCTGGGATTACAGCGGGCCTATGTCAAGACAGATACGGCATATAGCTAAAAATGGTATTGAAAAATAAATTTAATAATTTTTAATGAATATTAGAATTTTTTCGTTTTTATTATTAAAAGTTGGAGTTCAGGTTTAAGTAGGAAAGCGATTACATGTCTTGTATAGAAGACCATCACAAATTTGTATGTGAAATACTATAATCAAAGCATGGAACGACAAAGAAGTAAAATGTGAATGGATCAAAAATAATTTAGCAAAATTGACGTGACATGTATACCTGAAAATACTATAATTTCCTGTAACTATAGTAGACAAGTAATAAATGCTGACACAATGACCTAGATTTTGAAAGCTGCTATATGTACACATGAGATCCCCAGCTCAACATTGCTTCTTCTACACTCCTGTTATGCTGAAACACTTATAAATGTTATCTATGATCAGACATCTTCAAGGAAAGGAGCCAGCTTGGATTTCTGTACTAATATTCTTGATATCCTGTTCTGCGTTTCCTGCTAGAAAAGCTACAACCCTGTAAAATATAGACTCTTCTTATAGCTCATAGGTTAAATCAGTGGGGTTGATTTACTAAAACCGGAGAGTGCAAAATCTGGTGCAGCTGTGAATGGTAGCCAACCAGCTTCTAACCTCAGCTTGTTCAATTAAGCTTTGACAAAAAAAAAAACCTGGAAGCTCATTGCACTCTCCAGTTTTAGTAAATCAACTCCAGTGTGTCTACTGTGTAAACAGTGCAAGGAAATGCCATGTACCTAACACAGCCTAATAAATAATACACAATATCTAACAGGATTGCCTTTAGCGGATTTCATTAAAGTAGCATTCAAGGGATCAATAAACCTATACTACAAGAACATTCATGTGAAATTACTTTGCACAGACTCCGTTAAAAAGTAGAAACCCCATTTTACAGACCATTTATATACTTTTAAAGGAATGGAAACCAGACCAAATAAACATACAGAAGAAGATGAACATGGTTTCATCCTTAGACTTCATGTGAAACCATTAAGCGGAAAAAAATCTGGAACCAGCAAAAAAAGAAAAAAAAAAAGAAAAGGAAGGTTGTATACAAAATTCCCATGGCTGTTTGAAAATTGATATCAAACCATTCCAATTAGTAGAATTGATAAGGGATTAGACATATCCAGTACATTAATCTACATGGCATTAAAAGGGGTCAGGAATTTTCCCCATTATAAGCATAAGATGACAGCTGCCTCATTTGGATTTCCCCCAGGCTTTATCTGGATCAGCAGTGTTAAAATGATGAACCTAATATCTACACACAGGCTTATTAAATAAAGCATATTAAAGAGGAATAAAACTGTGCAAACTGCAGTAGTCCATAGCAACCAGGTTTTATTTCAATCAGGTTGGGTAAAACCTTTAAGAAAATGTGAATTTCACATGAAAAATACATCTCCGTAATACCAACTGTAACTCAAAGCATTTTAATAAAAAAATATTAGTGTTGCTAGTATAAAGTATTTGTGGTGCTAGTAGATCTTTGTGCAAAAGGGTTGTTTTTTGTGAATACCTTATTGAATGGTAATAGGTTTAAAGCTCACCACACATATTACAATCTTATTGTACAATCTCCTTCAGATCAACCAACCACCGTAGGTGGTGCAAGGGTCTGCCTGATCGTATAATTTAGGTAAGTCCTCTTATTACAAATTTTGGTACAAAGTGTGTATATCGAGATCGTAATGTGTATCATGAGCTTAGGGTTTGGGGGTCAAATGTTATGAGTTATTTTTATCATAAGGATTACTGATTGCTTTTAGGGGGCTAACTGATAAGTTCCCATTAAAAACAAATTGCGCCCGAAGAATACATACTATAGTTCACCTTCAAATACATAAGTTGTTCAAATTTGAATGTCCAATATCCTATACACAGCTGTCATTATGATTCTGCTACTTGGAGAAAAAAAACTTGAACAGATTCCACAGTCAGTTATATATTATTTTGCTTACATGGGTTAAATATAAAATCCATTTAAGTAATAAAAAGATATTAAAATAAATACCGTAAATGTACTTAAAATGTGGAAAAGAGTGTTTTATATTGCCACCGAGATGTGGAATTAACAAAAAAAATGAAATGTATTCAAGCAATCAGTTCACTAGTAAGCAGCTTGGCCTGCTTTAGAAGGGAAATTGTTCTGGGTGACATTTGTAGAATATCATTAGGGGGCTGATGTGGATTTTCAGCATGTTACCAGACAACAAGAGGGGAGCTGTATGTGTACAAATGTGGGGATGGATGCATAATTTAGGACATGAATAATGCATCTTCCTGGGTGTTCTGCAATAATAGTATATATGGCCATATCTGTAAAGCCATCGAGCAGCATGCCCTAAGGCACCACACACACCAATTATTACAGTGGCTCCTTCATAAAAATGGGATATAATAAATTGATTTCCCAATGGACAGGTCCTCAAATTATCCTAGATGTTCCAGTTAGAGCAGATAATGTCCTTGCTTCCCATTGTTTTTAACACAAAACCTTTTAGAATATGGTGCTAATCACAAACCTATAATCAGCACTAGATCAGCCTGGTAAGCATGGCACAGCAGGTTATGTTTCTGTATTGTACATGGTTATACTCTGCCAAAGGGTGCACAACTTTATGGTTTGTAAAATGTGTCATGATCGCCCACTAATTACTATTGGGGGAACCAGCCCAGAAAATAAAACAGAAATAGTTTTTCATCCATTAAAACTATATATGTATAGGCAAAACTTTTCCTTTTTTAGTTTTGGATAGAACGTGAAAGGGTTAAAACCCCTGTAAATTTTTATTATTGAGTGTCTCCCCTGGGAAGATATACCCTTCTATTTGTAGGAAAGATCATTATTAACTATGATGATAATGAGGTCTGATGGACCCCAAACTGTGTTGAGAGGACTAGAAGAATACTAGTGAACACAATGCCATCATAATTTTCTCCAAAATTTGCAAGTCATTTGTAATATGGTCAAATTAAAATCTCCTGTCTGTGCTTAAGCAGCCCTGCTTAAGGCGGTTGTATACCCCTTTTACTGATTTTCACCTATAGGTAAGCCTATAATAAGGCTTATCTGTAGGTAAAATGAATATCTCCTAAACCTATACCCTTTAGGAGATATTCGCCCTTCATGTAGCTGCTGACGTCCCTTGCCGGAAAGTCTGCCGGAAAGACTAGCTCCCACGCGTATGCGTGGGAGTGACGTCTCGCGCCTCTGGCCACTCACAGCACCGGAGCCGTGAACCCGGAAGGATCCCCCGAGGGAAGATGTCAGCTCCCTCTGCGGGGACCAAGCGGACCCATCGGAGCTTCGTTCTGAGGTATTTCATAATGAGCTAGTATGCGTTGCATACTAGCTCATTATGCCTTTGCCTTACAGGTTTTTTTTTTTTTTTCAACTGCTTTAAGCCAGCTCAAATAACATTTGACAAAAGGCAGGCACGTTATAAAGTCCTATGGTATCCAAACGACTTCTGAAGAGACCACATCATAAGTGGTCAAGTTGTAAATGGTGTGGAAAGCAGTTTAGGGAATATACATATGTAAGATTGAGGTAGTGACCTACAGTGGCTTGAAAAAGGATTTATACCCCTTGAACTTTTCCACATTTTGTCATCTTATAACCAAAACCGTAAATGTATTTTATTGGGATTTTATGTTATAGACCAACACAAAGTGGCACATAATTGTGAAGTGGAAGGAAAATGATAAAATGGTTTTCAAAATGTTTTACATATAAATATGTGAAAAATGTGGCATGCATTTGTATTCAGCCCCCTTTACTCTGATACCCCTAACACCATGAAACATGGTGGTGGCAGCATCATGTTGTGGAGGTGCTTCTCTTCAGTAGGTACAGGGAAGCTGGTCAGAGTTGATGGGAAGATAGATGGAGCCAAATACAGGGCAATCTTAGAAGAAAACCTGTTAGAGTCTGCAAAAGACTTGAGACTCAAGCGGAGGTTCACCTTCCAGCAGAACAACGACCCTAAACATACAGCCAGAGCTACAATGGAATGGTTTAGATCAAAGCATATTCATGTGTTAGAATGGCCCAGTCAAAGTCCAGACCAAAAATGTCACTCTCTAGATGTGCAAAGCTGGTAGAGAAATACCCAGCTGTAATTGCAGCGAAAGGTGGTTCTACAAAGTATTGACGTCAAACTTTTCACATATTTATTTGCAAAAAATATTGAAAACTATTTATCATTTTCCTTCAGGATGGATTTTATTTAAATCAACTCGATTTAAATCACTAGTAAAAAGGCTTGATTTAAATCAACTCGATGTAAAGCGGAGTTCCACCCAAATGTGGAACTTCCGCTGCCTGGATTCCCCACCCCTCTGGTGTCAGGGGGAGGGGGAAGAGGAAACCTGTCTGTGACAGGTGTCCTTTTCCACACATCCGGGAGCCCAGGGCCGTAGCTGCCAGCAGCCGGGCTGCCTCCTCCTCCCCCACTGCCACCAATGGGAAAGCGCAGCGGTGGCTCATGCATGCGCAGTAGGGTCCTGGACATGAAGCTGAATGGCTACATGTCTGGGGTTCCCTTAGCCTCAATGGCGGTGGCAGCAGTTGACCTGCCGATCCGAAGATCGGTGGGCGGTGCCGACATCGCTGGACTCCAGGACAGGTAAGTGTACTCAAGTTAAAAGACAGCAGCTACTGTATGTGTAGCTGCTGACTTTTAAAGGAACGGTGACAGGCGGCGAACCTCCACTTTAAATCATAATTTTTAAAAAGCAACTGTCATCTTTGTCCCATAGCAGCTCCTCCTCTGATCCGCTGTTGACTCACTGGCAGTCCCATTCACTTTAATGGGATGGCTGGTGATGTGGCAGTGACACAAAAAGGTGAGGGATGTGGCGGCAGCAAGTGAATTGATACCCGCTAACAGACGCTGCCATGATGGATCTGAAATGACAGGTACTCTAAATGTAAGGACTTATTCTTGCTGGTAGTTAGAGTCTTTAATATTTACAAACAAAATTAAGGTTTTCTATTTAGAATAATAAGCTGTCAGGTTAGTAAAACAGCGATATCAGAACTGATTCAGTCATACAGTTTGTAGTGTACATAGATTTGCAAAACAATGGGAAAAGGAATATTCCTGAACTTTGTTTTATCTCATGGTTACTGTGACATTGTGTGAATGCATCAATGCAGTGCATGTTATCTCAGCTTGCAGAGCTTTGATTCATTGAATGAGTTTATATGGTCAATATATCGCCACTAATCCTCATTTGACCCTTGCCAGAGAATGGAAACCTATTACGGTTTCCGAATTTAAGACCTTTCTGGGCCTATCCCTCCTCATGGGCATACAGTTGTGCTCATAAGTTTACATACCCTGGCAGAATTTATGATTTCTTGCCCATATTTCAGAGAGTATGAATGATAACACAAAAACACTTCTTTCACTCATGGTTAGTGTTTCGCTGAAGCCACTTATTATCAATCAACTATGTTTACTCTTTTTAAATCATAATGACCACAGAAACTACTCAAAATGACCCTGATCAAAAGTTTACATTTACATTTACATAAAGCTGCCCATTCCTCTTGGCAAAAAGCCTCCAGTTCCTGAAAATTCTTGGGCTGTCTTGCATGTACTGCATGTTTAAGATCTCCCCAGAGTGGCTCAATGATATTGAGGTCAGGAGACGGAGATGGCCACTCCAGAACCTTCACTTTATTCTACTGTAGCCAATGACAGGTCGACTTGGCCTTGTGTTTTGGATCATTGTCATGTTGGAATGTACAAGTGCCTCCCATGCGCAGCTTCCTGGCTAATGAATGCAAATGTTCCTCCAGTATTTTTTGATAACATACTGCATTCATCTTGCCATCAATTTTGACCAAGTTTCCTGTGCCTCTGTAGCTCACACATCCCCAAAACATCACCACATCATCCACCTCCGTGTTTCACAGTAGGAATGGTGTACCTTTCATCATCGGCATTGTTTACTCCTCTCCAAATGTAGCATTTATGGTTGTGGCCAAAAAGCTAAATTTTGGTCTCAGCACTCCAAATGACTTTGTGCCAGAAGGTTTGAGGCTTGTCTCTGTGCTGTTTGGCGTATTGTAAGCGATATACCTTGTTGCATTTGCGTAGTAATGGCTTTCTTCTGGCGACTCAACAATGTAGCCCATCTTTCTTCAAGTGCCTCCTGATTGTGCATATTGAAACAGCCACAACACATGTTTTCAGAGAGTCCTGAAGTTATTTGTGGGTTATTCTTTGCATCCCGAATAATTTTCCTGGCAATTATAACTGAAATATTAGTTGGTCTACCTGACCGTGGTTTGGTTTCAACAGAACCCCTCATTTTCCACTTCTTGATTAGAGTTTGAACACTGCTGATTGACATTCTCAATTCTTTGGATATCTTTTTATATCCCTTTCCTGTTTTATACAGTTCAACTACCCTTTCCCGCAGATTCTTTGACAATTCTTTTGCTTTCCCCATGACTCAGAATCCAGAAACTTCAATGCAGCACTGGATGAAAGATGCAAGGGTCTATCAGTAGTCCAGAAACTCATTGATCATTTATACACACACACTAATTACAAGCAAACAGATCACAGGTGAGAATGGTTACCTTTAATAACCATAGTTGATTTATAATAAATGGCTTCAGCCAAACACTAACCATGAGCGACAAACGTTTTTGTGTTATTCATATTCTCTGAAAAATGGCCAAGAAACCATAAATTCTGCAAGAGTATGTAAATTTATGAGCACAACTGTACGGGGGGGGGGGGGGGGAGGACGCGAATTTCGTTTGGGTACAGCATTGCATGACCGCGCAATTACCAGTTAAAGCAGCGCAGTGCCAAATTGTAAAAAATGCTCTGGTCATTAAGGGGGTAAATCCTTCTGGGGCTGAAGTGGTTAAGATAAAAAAAACCTTCCGTGTGCAGTAGGCCCCCTCATACTTACTGGAGCCACATCTCTATTCAGCAATGTGCATGACTGCCTTGGCCATCCGGGACTCTCCCTCCTGATTGGCTGAGACACAGCAGTGGCGCCATTGGCTCCAATCAAAGTCAGTTGGCCAATCAGGAGAGGGGGGGTGGGGTCAAACCCCGGTCCATGTCAGAATGGACACACGGAGCTATGGCTTGGCTCGGGTGCCCCCATAGCAAGCTGCTTGCTGTGGGGGCACTCAACAGGAGGGAGGGGCCTGGAGCACTGAAGAGGGACCCGAGAAGAGGAGAATCTGGGCTGCACTGTGCAAAACCACTGCACTGGGCAAGTAAGTATAGCATGTTTGTTATTTTTAAAGGAAAAAAAATGAGATTTTACAATCACTTTAAGCTTTGACAAAAAAAACAAAAAACTGAAAGGTAATTGGTTTCTATGCAGAGCTGCACCAGATTTTGCACTCTCCAGTTTTAGTAAATCAAACCCATTGAGTATGATAAAATCAATATGCCGTGGGCATTGGCTAATTTATTAACAGGGAAATCTGCCATTTTGAATCACATGCTGTGTCCCTGTCTGGTCACACACATCCACAAAAAAACATAAGTTTAGAAGTTAAGAAATGCAACATGAAGTAATATAGAACATTTGCATGATACATAGGTGCAAGTTTTTAACTTTAAAAATGCTATCTACCATTACCATTATAGATGGTATATAAAGTGTGAACCTTGTTTTTGAGCCTGGTTGCAAAGAACCTTGAAGTCTTGGGCAGGTACCTATATTGTAATTCTAGTAATATTGTACTAGAAAAACAATGCAAATGTCAATTGCAAAATAATATGCCACTAGGCCATAAACTGATAATTTTACAAAGTGTCTAATAAACATATATATTCAAGATATAGAAATAATCTCTAATTACTAATTTGTTCCACCTGTCTGTAAATGTGCTTCTGCTAATGCTAATGATCTTGCCAATGTCTAAATGAGATTGTATGTGCTCCTACTCACTTGATTATAAGTGTGCTGCACTGTACCATTTTCAATTTAAAAACATTGGTTCTTTGAATTATAAAATGCCTTGCATTTGTGCAGGTAAGTGTGTATGTATATATATATATATATATATATATATATATATATATTTTATATATATACAGCTGTGCTCATAAGTTTACATACCCTGGAAGAATGCATGATTTCTTGGCCATTTTTCAGAGAATATGAACGATAACCCAAAAACATTTCTTTCACTCATGTTTGGCTGAAGCCATTTATTATAAATCAACAGCGTTTACATTTTTTAAATCATAATGACAACAGAAACTACCCAAATGACCCTGATCAAAAGTTTACATACCCTGGTGATTTTGGCCTGATAACATGCACACAAGTTGACACAAAGGGGTTTGAATGGCCATTAAAGGTAACCATCCTCACCTGTGATCCGTTTGCTTGTAATTAGTGTGTGTGTGTATAAAAGGTCAGTGAGTTTCTGGACTCTTGACAGACCCTTGCACCTTTCATCCAGTGCTGCACTGACGTTTCTGGATTCATGAGTCATGGGGAAAGCAAAAGAATTGTCAAAGGATCTGCGGAAAAAGGTAGTTGAACTGTACAAAACAGGAAAGGGATATAAAAAGATATCCAAGGAATTGAGAATACCAATCAGCAGTGTTCGAACTCTAATCAAGAAGTGGAAAATGAGGGGTTCTGTTGAAACCAAACCACGGTCAGGTAGACCAATTGAAATTTCAGCCAAAACTGCCAGGAAAATTGTTTGAGATGCAAAGAAAACCCCACAAATAACTTTAGGACTCTCTGAAAACATGTGGTGTGGCTGTTTCAAGATGCACAATAAGGAGGCACTTGAAGAAAGATGGGCTGCATGGTCGAGTCGCCAGAAGAAAGCCATTACTACACAAATGCCACAAAGTATCTTGCTTACAATACACCAAACAGCACAGAGACAAGCCTCAAACCTTCTGGCACAAAGTCATTTGGAGTGATGAGACCAAAATTTTGCTTTTGGCCACAACCATAAACCCTACATTTGGAGAGGAGTCAACAAGGCCTGTGAAACACAGATTGGATTGCTGATGTTTTGGGGATGTGTGAGTTACAAAGGCAGAGGAAATTTGGTCAAAATTGATGGTAAGATGAATGCAGTATATTATCAAAAAACACTGGAGGAACATTTGCATTCATCAGCCAGGAAGCTGCTCATGGGACGTACTTGGACATTCCAACATGACAATGATCCAAAACACAAGGCCAAGTCGACCTGTTATTGACTACAGCAGAATAAAGTGAAGGTTCTGGAGTGGCCATCCCAGCCTCCTGACCTCAATGTCATTGAGCCACTCTGGGGATATCTCAAACCTGCAGTTCATGCAAGACAGCCCAAGAATTTCCAGGAACTGGAGGCTTTTTGCCAAGAGGAATGGACAGCTTTACCATCTGAGAAGATAAAGAGCCTCATTCAAAAATACCACACAAAAGACTTCAAGCTGTCATTGATGTTAAAGGGGGCAATACACGGTATTAAGAACTTACTAAACTTTTGATCATCGTCATTTAGGTAGTTTCTGTTGTCATTATGATTTAAAAAGAGTAAACAAAGTTTATTAATAATAAAGGGCTTCAGCCAAACATTAACCATGAGTGAAAAAAAAAAGTTTTGTGTTATCATTCATATTCTCTGAAAAATGGGCAAGAAATCATAAATTCTCCCAGGGTATGTAAACTTATAAGCACAACTGTAACTATTGTGTGACTAAGGGAAAGGGTAAAAAGAAATCTAAATGTATTTATGAATTGTAATGGATAGATGGGCCTAGACATGTGAGTGTAAGGAGCAAAAACCATTTACTGTTGCAAACAGAGCCACGTCTCCAATAGATCATCTACAAAATGACTCTGCCTCTATCCAATGCATGCTCCCTCCTATTCCTGTTTTTGATGCCAACAGATGGCACTATCTTGAAGCATCAGACTTTTTAAGTATAGGTGTTATTATGGCATAGAACATAGTTTATACTATTATCTGGGCCCTGGAAACATACCGTATATACTCGGGTATAAGCCGAGTCTTTCAGCACATTTTTTGTGCTGAAAAAGACCCCCCTCGGCTTATACTCGAGTCAGTGTCTGTGGGTGATGAGTAGATTCACATTAAACAGAGCCGTGCTGCTTCTAAGAGCCGTTCTGTGCTTGTAACTGTGACTAATCACATTGGAATGTAGAGAATGCTGAGAGAGGTGTCAGATTTTCAGCTTGATGTCGGCAGGTGGGCGGGACAAGCTGATGTTAGCTGTTCAGTCCCGCCCACCTTCTGATCTCAGTGAAGAGCTGCAGCTCTCTCTCAGCATTCCCTACATTCCAATGTGATTAGTCACAGTTACAAGCACAGAACGGCTCTTAGAAGCAGCACAGCTCTGTTTAATGTATAACAACCTTACTCATCCCTTATGTGTTCTGCCTACAGTATCTGTGTCCTGGCTAAAATCCCTGTATCCCTGTGTCCTGGCTAATATGCCTGTGTCCTGGCTAATATCCCTGTGTTCTGGCTACTGCATTTCCCATCCTAGGCTTATACGCGGGTCAATACGGTTTCCCATGTTTTTTGGGCAAAAGTAGGGGTCGGCTTATACACGGGTCGACTTATACACGAGTATATACGGTATTTTTTGCATGCAAAAATTGTACCAACCATGCAGGCAGCATGTTCTCAGAAGGATAATACAATTATGTTGTGCAGTAATATTTAAAATTTTATTAAAACAATAACACATTCACAGGAGGGGAAAATTAAAAAAAAAAAAAGGCTCAAAGCGTATCTAAACACAAAAACAAAAATGTAATATAGTACAGCTTGCCAGTTCTTCAATGTGATTGTTACATTACTTTTTCTTTTTTCCAGGCTTTTTTCCTTTTATTTTCATCTAGTGATTCTGCCAGTAACACACTTTCTGCTCCAGGGTGACAAAGCTCACTCACTCTACTGTATCTACGGAGTCACTCTAGGCTCCTCTCCAGATTCGGACTACAAATACCCCATCCTCTTCTAATAATTGTTACACAGGGAGAGGTGTTTTTTTAGTTCACAGGATATAACTAGGAAGACTGACAACATTGAGATTTAAAGAGGAACTGCAGTCTGCTCACATAATTTGTAATAAAAAAAAATTGTCATTCTGAAGCTTCCCTCCAACCATTTTGCATATTATTCTATATATACTGTGATTCTGTACTTGACAAATATGCTGTAGAAATCTCTCTCCACTGAGTCTGGCAGCAGACATTTTAACTGTGAGCAGCTGAAGCTGCTGCCTGTTCACTTCCTGGATTTACACAGACACACAGAGGCACAACTCCAGCTCTGCAGCCCTGTAGCTCTCATTGGCCCTCTTATGACTCATCCCCCCTCCCTTCCTGGCAAACTCTCACGAGAGTGAGAGAGAGAGCTGTGCATGAATTCATAAGCCTAGGCTAATGACCAGGCAAGAAAGAGGAAGTGGGCTGTATAAGGTATTTACTGGCAGAAAAAAAATGTTTTACTATCCAAAGTTAAAACAACAAGGACAGAAGATTTAATAGATGGAAAGGTGAAAAAATGACTGAAGGTCTGCTTTAAGTTTGCTGCACATGGAATTAAAATGACACTGGATTCCCTTCTCTCCCCTGGTTGTTTTCTATTAGTTAGGTTTGCTGTATATCCCATGACTATTGGGTTTGGTTGGTATCATAAAATTATTACACTCGGGTATCCAGATTATGGAAAGCTTATAAGTACAGATCTCTGCCATCCATGACATACAATCTGTTCGATGTATAAATATGCAACCCTGTATTTCCTGCATTACTCTTTAACTGCTTGTTGTTGCTGACTAGAGCTGCACAATTCTAGCCAAAATGAGAATCACAATTTTTTGCTTAGAATAAAGATCACGATTCTCTCACGATTCTCGTGGCGTAATATATTAAATATACAAAAAAATTGGGCTAACAGCACTGTTTAGATTTTTGAAAGGGGTAATTTTTCCAAAAAAATTGCGTTTAAAAGTCTGCTGCACAAACAGCGTGTGACATAAAATAATGCAACAACCGCCATCTTATTCTCTAGGGTCTCTGCTAAAAAAAATATATATAATGTTTGGGGGTTCTAAGTCATTTTCTAGCACAAAATAATGGATTTTTATTTGTAAACAGCAAGTGTCAGGAAAGATTTAGTCTTTAAATGGTTAAACCAAACATCTATACAAGGGGAGTTCACTCAGAGTTCAATGTCTTTGAAGTACAATTACTTTGTAACTCTTTTATCAATGATGACTCAGAAGTTGGCTGTCTGCCCAGACTTGGCTGTCTCTGAGACTCAAATCGCTCCGACTTGAAAAGACTTCAGGCACTTTTATTACTGTCAAGTCGCGCTGATTCGCCCCCCAAGTCGGACCCCATTCACTGCACTGAAAATTGCGGTAATGCCCAATTAAGATGGCGGGGGGGGGGAGTAGATCGGGATCGCGATTTTAATACGATTAATCGTGCAGCTCTATTGCTGACATGTGAGCATTGCAATTTTCCTAATAAAATTTATATTTGTTAAAAAAAAAAAAAATGACACTGGATTTCTAATAGTATCCACAGGATTTTTTTTTGTACTTGCAGAAAATGTACTTATCTTAAAAAATGAAAACGAAGGCAGGGACCGCATCTAAGGGCAAGACATTTTTTATTCTTGGTTTTAAATTGAATAAAAACGTCAGCAGAAACTCCACAAGGGAGTCCACACACTATACCCAACTTATCGAATCCTACTGGCACCCAATGAAGCACATGTAATGCAATTGTGCAACAATAAAGGGGGAAAAAAAGAAAAAAGGAGAGAATTGAAGACAAAGCCTTTTTCTGAAAGAAGCATTTGAACATATATGGCAAAATATTCATCCTTAGAACCTAAGAGTATTTGTTTAATGCGTACCTCCTTATTACATGCATCATTTCTTTCTTGCTCTCTCTGCACAAGCCATGTGAGTATGATGGTTTAATTAGAGGCTTTGCATAGCAGGCATTACGGTTTCATATCTCAAAGCATTCTGGAGAACATACACTAAAGCAGATGCTACATCAATCACTTACATTGTCCTGTTATATCTACTGCAACCTCTCCAGAATAGAACAAGTGCATTGGCTACAACAAGAATAAAGGCAGGCTAACAATAACGGAAATAGTACATATATTTTCTGGAATTTATATTCCCCGATTATATTCTGTTTTGGAAAACTCATTTCTGCACATAGCATTGTCTTTCTCCATATGATCAGATAACAAACCTCAGTTTCAGGTTTTTATGTAATATTGCAAAGGAAGATGGTGAGATTTTTTTTGCTTAATTATTAAAGGGATGCTGAATTTTTGGTCCTCTCCAGTTAGGAAACTTAGCTGCAGACAAGAATCCCCACAGGATAAGGCTTGGCAGTCCATGTAAGCACATTGATTTGCATTCATAAATGAGTTTATTCAAACACCTCTTAAGTCACTTGATCTGTACCACCAAGGCACAAAGGCCAGGAACATCCTAATTAAACACCAAAAACAAAATCCCATCAAAGCATTTAGCCACACAACTAACTCAATAAAACAATAAATCCCTCTACTAATACAGTAATAATTTGAGGGTGTGTTTTTTAAATGATTTAGGGGTTAGGGTTGAGCTTTTTGTATTATTGCGTTATTAATAAAGTGCAGCTAAATGTTTTAATGGGATTTTGTTTTTAGGCTTATTCAAACACTCATGGAAAAAGTGGTTGTGTTGTAGGTATACCGCAAACTAACCAAACATTTTGTAGTTTACAGCACAGAGATCTATTAACCACTTCAGCCCCGGAAGGATTTACCCCCTTCCTGACCAGAGTACTTTTTGCGATTCGGCACTGCATCGCTTTAACTGACAATTGCACGGTCGTGCGACGTTGTACCCACACAAAATTGAAGTCCTTTATTTCCCACAAAAAGAGCTTTCTTTTGGTGGTATTTGATCACCTCTGCGGTTTTATATTTTTTGTGCTATAAACAAAAAAGCGACAATTTCAGAAAAAAAAAACAATATTTTTTATTTTTTGCTATAATACATATCCAAATAAAAAAATATATAAAAAAAAAACTAATTTATTCATCAGTTTAGGACGATATATATTCTTCTACATATTTTTGATAAATAAAATTATTGATTGGTTTGTACAAAAGTGATCGCGTCTAGCACAGCCACAGTCTTGCTCCTACTATGGGGAAACCATAGTCACATACACTCGATGGTATAATCTATTACTAGAGACTGTTTGTATTAACATTTGTGATAACACAGAACATTATGCTTTCCCCATGGCGGCAAACTTAATTAAATACCCTTCCCATTGGGCTCAATTGAAAATTCAATACAACAAACTGAACTGCAAACAGAAAAACAATTATCCTAGCTATGTATGCCTTAACCACTTCAATACTGGGCACTTAAACCCCCTTCCTTCCCGGACCAATTTTCAGCTTTCAGCGCTGTTGCAGTTTGAATGACAATTGCGCAGTCGTGCAACGTTGTACCCATATGAAATTTTTATCATTTTTTTCACACAAATAGAGCTTTCTTTTGGTGGTATTTAATCACCCCTGGGTTTTTTATTTTTTGCGCTATAAATTAAAAAAAGA
>BLSH010438155.1:365259-407252 GCA_018402905.1 Glandirana rugosa
TAAAAAGGTTTTAAACTTTTAGACTTTAAATTTTTAAGCTTTTAGGTTTTTATTTTTACTTTTAGGCTTTACTACTGATTGAATATTATTTATAATGACTGATACTTTAATATCCATAACTTTAAAGGAAAGTTTACACCCACAATCACTTGCATTGCTTATGTTTAAATATGCGTCAATGCTTAATAGGCTTTATTGCTTACGGCTTAGATTTGATTACCTTGTATTTAATTATTATTACTATTGAAAAATAATAAGAATAATAATAATTAAACAATGCAAAGTAAACAAATCTACGTCGTAGGCAATAAGTCTATTAAGCATTGAAGCCTATTTATGACTTTATCCGAAGTTACGAATTATCTGAATAACGGATGCTGCATCTAAACAAATGAAACGTAACAAATTAATAATAATAAGAATAATAAAAAGTTATCATTATTATTAATTTATGTTCCATTAGTTTAGATTCGGCATTCGTTATTTCGGATAATTCGTAACTGCGTATAAATTTGTATTCGTTACGTTCACTAACACCCACATTTGAAAGGAAATTTCAATACCTATAATTTCATAGTCAGTAATATTTATTATAAGTTAGTCATCATTTCGGATTTTCATTTTTATTTTTGGATTTTCGAATTTTTAAATTTCAGATTTTCAAATTTTGGAAAAATTTGTTAAACGGGTTTTTGTTAATCCGAATAATTCCAAATTAACTAATTTTTAGAATTTCGTTGAAAAAGGAATTCGGAAAGAAACGAATTGCACATGTCTATAGAGCAGCCCTTTAGACCATATTAAAGAGGGGAGCTAATAACCTGTATTGCTTTGCTCAGTGGTGTCAGTCTAGCACTGCCCACATGATTACAGGAAGAGAAGGAACAAGGGTGACTCCAGTATGATGTTGATCATTCCTTATCCAATCAGCAGGCTGGGGTGGGTCTCTCACAAAGTTGCTTTGCTTAGCTGCATTGGGTAAGAGAGGTCACCAACCTAACTGTACTGTCTGGCAGTGGTGGATGGATTATAAGACTGGCTGGAGTTTGGTTTTTAACATTACTTATGGCACAGTAAACAAAAAAAAGTCAAGTTCCTAAGGCTAGCTGACAAAATGTTGAGTGTAGTGCAACGTTTATTTGACTAAAAGACATGTGTACAGTTGTGCTCATAAGTTTACATACCCTGGCAGAATTTATGATTTCTTGGCCATTTTTCAGAGAATATAAATGAGAACACAAAAACGTTTCTTTCACTCATGGTTATTGTTTGGCTGAAGCCATTTATTATCAATCAACTGTGTTTACTCTTTTTAAATCATAATGACAACAGAAACTACCCAAATGACGCTGATCAAAAGTTTACATACCCTGGTGATTTTGGCCTGATAACATGCACACCAGTTGGCACAAAGGGGTTTGAATGGCTATTAAAGGTAACCATCCTCACCTGTGATCTGTTTGCTTGTAATTAGTGTGTGTGTATAAAAGGTCAATGAGTTTCTGGACTCCTGACAGACCCTTGCATCTTTCATCCAGTGCTGCACTGACGGTTCTGGATTCTGAGTCATGGGGAAAGCAAAAGAATTGTCAAAGGATCTGTGGGAAAAGGTAGTTGAACTGTATAAAACAGGAAAGGGATATAAAAAGATATCCAAGGAATTGAGAATGCCAATCAGCAGTGTTCAAACTCTAAGAAGTGGAAAATGAGGGGTTCTGTTGAAACCAAACCACGGTCAGGTAGACCAACTAAAATTTCAGCCACAACTGCCAGGAAAATTGTTCAAGATGCAAAGAAAAACCCACAAATAACTTCAGGTGAAATACGGGACTAATAAAATAATTTGGTATACAACTTCAAATATATTTTATTGTACCTCTAAACAAATGGTAAACACATGTCAAAAGTTATCTGTAAAATTCACATATGTGTATCCGATCTCATGTTTTTTATTTTATTTTGCTCATCGCCACTGCAGCTACCAGCTGAGCAAATGCACTTAGTGTTTGTCTTCTATATTGAGTAGTGATAGACTGTAGTATTTTACTCAGTGGAGATAAGTAAACAGTAACACTGACCCGACAGTATAGAATAAACAGCAGCCTCAAATTAAAAAAAAAAAAAAATCAAACGTTTCTTTTATTCCTACAATTGTCTAAAAGGAGTGATGTGGCTGACTTTGCATATAGAAGGAATAAGATAGAATCACTAGAACGCCAAGGCAGGCACCTTATAATGGTAAACTGACACATGAAAGCAACCCAGGCTCCATTCACACCTCTTCTTTCCAGGTGTAACCCAGGTTTGCAAATGTGTACAAAGCGAAGGAAATGCTTCAACACGTTAACAGCAAATAAAAAGAAATATAGTTTCAGATTCACAAGTGTGAATAGACCATGGGTGGATGAACAACTGGGTACCTAAAATAGGGTACTATTGGACTTAAAGAGACACTGCCACCATGCCCATACAGGGCAAAGTAACAGCGCCTCTACATAGGGGTCATCAAGCCCCTTTTATACTCATCGCACCTTATGGATATGGAGCAGCATGTGTCCTCCTCTTTGTGACAGTGCTTGGGTCCAGAAGCCAATTGCTATATATTTTTTTTATGAGACATAGAAAGCAGTTGCCACCAGATCATTGTAATGCGTATCAGATAAATATGGTGATAAGTGAGGGTTTCACTTAAAGTGTTACTAAACCCACAACAGAAAAATCAGTGTGTATATGCAGTAAAACAAGTATGTTATACTCACTGTGGAACCTAAGGTGTTAATCCTCTGCATTGTGTAAAAAAGCTGTTTGACCCTTCTCTGATCCTCCCTTTCTTCCACTGCCTCCAATCCATCTCCTGATAGAACAAAGCCTAGGGGGCAAGCTGCACGTGCTTAGTTTGGTGTGTATTGCTAGAGAGTTTCTTTTTCTTGGGAGAGTGCATGTGATCAGCACAGGGCCAATCAGCACTGTCCGAACAGAGGGTCAGGGGTCCCGCAGCCTCATAGGATAATCAGGGGAGAATGAAAACTCATCCTACAAGCTTTAACCAGACACTGATAGAAGTCACAAGACTGCTCTAACTGCTAATGAGAAAAGGTATTTAATTTATAGTTACTAAAATGATTGCATTTTCATGTTCTGTGTGGGAGACCAGGTATAGTGAATGCAAGGTTCTGTGTTTAGTAACACTTTAAGGTGTGATGCTTCCCTATGAGTTCCATCTAGCCAGGAAATATTGTTCAGGGCTTGTTAGCTCATTTTATTTACAAAAGAAAGTAAAAGTTCAAAAACAGTTGCCCTCATAGGGGTTTCCACCATCACTACCAACACAAAGAAAATGACTAAGCTCCTGGCTCTCTTGAAGTGATGTTGCTCAGGTCCCAAGCCTATGCCTTTTGGTTGGTTCCTCACACCAACTCACAGCACCATTGTGCAACCTCTGCACCTTTCTCTCAGCTTTCATAGCTCTCTCTGTACTCTTGCAGCTCTCTGCTGCACTGGCCCACTCCATGGTCTGGACAGGGAACCTCCTGTCTCTCAGGTGGAGCCATAAGGACTGTGCACACCGGCACACACAGCCTGCTGATCTCCGGTAAATCCTGGACACGGGTGGAGGCTTCGTCCCTCCCAAGACTCTTTGAGGCCTCAAAAATCCAGAACCCAATCCAGGATTTACAAAACTCGGACAAAACTGAAAAGGCATTTTCCTGAGCTCAAAACAGATATTCTGGAGCCTTTCAATTAGCATCAGTGAGAAACCTTTGTGCCATTTACCACTACTAACACAATGGCAGTTCCTAGAGCTGTCACAATATATATATTTACTCACCTGTCCTCACTTATGCCAGATCTTCCCTGTGCAAGTCCCTTATGAGCTACAAAATCTCCAGCTGTTATTATTATTTTTAACTTTTTATTTTAGGTACTTATATAGCGCAGTCAATTTACGCAGCGATTGTACACATACATTCACTTCAGTCCCTGCCCTCAAGGAGCTTACAATCTAAGGTCTCTAACTCACATTCATACATATACTAGGGACAATTTAGACAGGATCTAATTAACCTACCAGCATGTCTTTGGAGTGTGGGAGGAAACTGGAGTACCCGGAGGAAACCCATGCAGGCACAGGGAGAACATGCAAACTCCAGACAGGTAGTGTCGTGGTTGGGATTCGAGGTCTGCTATAATGCATTCCAATTGTAGACACCCTTTCCATCAGAAGAGATGGAGAATTTTTCTCTTCTGTGCATGCACAGTCTTACCTCCCAGCAAAGATCTAGCAGGAGCAAGGACAGGTGAGTAAAATACTTTTGCTGGAGGGTGGGATCATTTAAAGGATAACAATGCTAAAAGTCAAATAGTCACACATGCTAGTACTTGGAACAAACATTTTCTGATGCAAAATACAATACATTTTAAATCCTGTATACAATAGGAGTGATATTTACACTCAGATTTGGTGTTCCCTATATGACCTGCAGCTGTGGCAGAGTTTAACATATTGCAGCTGTCAAATGCCAATTTTACAGGTGTTTGACATTTTCTATTTCTGCTCAAAATGCCCATCTATGTTAGCCTATGTGTCCATTAGATTGTGAGCTAATCCCTCTTAATCCTGTTGTATTGTATTGTATTGTACCTGTATTATCCCCCTTGTATATTGTAAAACGCTGCATAAACTGTTGGCGCTATATAGATCCTGTATAATAATAATAATAATAATGTACACATAGGTTTTTAAAAGAGTTTAGAGGCAGGGGCGTTTAGGAGCAGAAATCTCAACGCACGCCCAAATCGCGTTTAGGAGAGGAATGTTTGAGCAGAAAAAAACGTCCGAAGTGCCTAAGTACATGTTAGGCGCATTTAGCACTTGAACACATTCATTTCAATGACCAGAATAAATATACTGACCAATGAAATTAATAAATGCTTGACACGCCTGAAGATATCTAAACACAACTCTGGACATGTTTTTAACGCATCTTTTCTAATGTCAGGAGAAAAGCATTCAGAAGAACTTAGTGTGCATGCAGCCTGACCAGTAAACAAGGATTTTAGGTGACGATCTTAATTGGCTGCAATGTAAGTATAACTGCGGAAAAAGGATAGCTGGACCTTTGGGATTCCCCAATCATTTGCCACTTTGAAGGTATGTTCCTGAATTCCCAGTGTCATTGTCAGTCATCATAGTATAATACTACAGGGAACTGTATAGGTGATTGAAACACCACTATACTGATATATTTACAGCTCCATCCGTCCCGGCCATTCCCGGTGATCCGCTGCTCCGGCTTGGCTGAGCTCTGTTAGCATAGTGCTCAGACTTGACATATTTCAGATAATAAGGCACACATGGCAACATGTCATCTTGCTAAATGGATTTTTCACCTTGGATTAAATGATGCCTGCTGAGATTAAAACATATTTTCTCTGCTGAAATTCACTCAGATTGAACTGAAGTGTATAAACCAGACGTATCTATTGTGTTATAACTGCCAATCAGCTAAATCTGTGGAAGGGGAAGATTATACGCAAGGCAGGCAAGGACATTCTGAAGGTCTGGAAATATAGGGGCCCATATTAAAAGCAACGCTGTATCATTTTTCCTGATTGGTTACTAAGGGCAACCATCGACTTTTTACATTTTCTTTTCTCTACTACTCTATAACTAGCAACCCCAAAGGAGCACATCTTCCCTAGAACATAACTGCCACTCATTCTGCTCTAGTGTTAGGCTGGTAATAGACAATGTTGGTATTATCCAACCATCACTTTTACAAGAAAACTCTAAGGCCTCATGCACACAAACCCACTGTTGAAGGCATTCAGCCCATGTCCCATGCACACATCGGCATTTGCAGGTTGGTGTATTAGAAAAGGAGCAATTAACCGGTTACCAACCGGCTCTCGTACATTTACTGTTGCAGAGTGGCGCTGTAGCGCGAATCACCATCTATAAATGGCGGCTTGCTTGTACGCAGCAGTGTTGCCGCGGGTCCGGCGGACTCGATGTCCGCCGGCAGCTCCTGATCGCCTGGCAGAGAAGAAAAAAACGGGAACCGCTGATGTAAACACAGCAGTTCCCCACTCTATCATGCGGCATGTAAGAGATCTACTGATCCCTGTCTCTGAGATCAGTTAGATCTCTCATGCCCCTGGCAGCCCAGCCCCCTCACAGTTAGAACACGCCTAGGGAACACAGTTAACCCCTAGATCGCCCCCTGCAGGTTAACCCCTTCACTGCCAATTACATTTATACAGTAATCAGTGGATTTTTACATTTCTGATCGCTGTATAAATGTCATTGGTCCCAAAAAGTGTCCAACATGTCCGCTGCAATATCACAGCCCCAATAAAAAAAAATTAAAAAAATCACAGCTCACCGCCATTACTAGTACAAAAAAAATTAAATAGTAAAAACACCATAAATTCATTCTCATGGTTTGTAAATGTGGCAACTTTTGCACAAACCAATCAATAAATGCCGATCGTGAATTTTATACTACAAATATGAGGAAGAATATATATCGGCCAAAATTGATGAAAAAAATGTTTTTTTATATATTTTTTGGATATGTATTATAGCAAAACGTAAAAAATATCATTTTATGCTAAATTGTCGCTCTTTTATTGTAAATAGTGGTGTTCAGAAGTGACGCAGAGGGGATCAAATACCACCAAAAGAAAGCTCTATTTGTGGGAAAAAAAGGGCATCAATTTTGTTTGGATGTTCGCATGACTGCGCAATTGTCAGTTAAAACGACACAGTGCCGAATCGCAAAAAGTGCTCTGGTCCTAATGTGGGAAATCCCTCCGGTCCATAAGTGGTTAAAGGCAGAATACCCCCCCCCCGTACATTCAGGGGAGGAGTAGTAAAAAAACACAGAGCGGGCTTAAACGCGTCTAACTGCACATAAATGCGCCAGACACATCTAGGGTTTGAGTGTTAATTGATTCCAGTGGTCGAAATAAATTAATATTCTGGCCAATAGAATACAACACTCAAACCCTAGATGTACCTAAACTCTTGTGCAATACCACGTTTCTACAACAAATCTTTCTGCTAGGAGTTCTGTTCAGAGGGGCTTAAAACAGAGGTCCAGTGTGCATGAGGCCAAATCTGGGTTCCCTGAGTATGCATGTTTATGCCTTTGTAAGAAGAGTCGATGAGTATCTGCTTATCTCAGGGGAAAATATTAGCAACTAGTAGAGAAAGGCCAACTCACCCAATTTATTCTTCCATGGAGAACATTTAGCCAGAGGGTAGTGAAGTTCCAAAATGTCCATAGACATATGATCATTTCCTCATTCAACTAGATCAGGCAAGGATCATCTCACACATATGGACACCTTTGTACAGGAATGATAACTACAAACCACACTGTTTCATGCACAAGTGAACAGAACAAAGTTAAAGCAATAAGATAAAAAGTGGTATGAGGAAGGAGGCCACAGCCGCCTGACACAGTTATATTTAATCAAGTATCCAATCCCAATTCATATTTTATGGATGATTCAGAGTAGCCAGCTTGAATTTACTACTAGTCTTATCATCTGGTTATGGAGACACTTGCCAGAGCACTGTTTTTTGGCCACAAGAAGCTGTACTTGTGGTTGAGCGTGGATATGGTTTTTGTTTTTAAAGTTAAAGCAATGTCTAATCATACAAAATCGAAAGATCCAAGCTATGTGACCGGACCAGACATTAATAGCGAGTGATGAAAGCATTTTTAGAGATGCTTGCGTATATTTCACTTTTTAATGTACTAGAAGAATGTGTATTTCTGTCCATACAACTCTGATATCAATACAGCTCTACCCCACAGCACAGCCCTGTCTGGCAGGGAACCTGGTCGTTCCCTGCTGCAGTTTCATATACAGGTCTCCACTGTACCTTGCTAATGGACAATGAAAGAGAAACTGCATACTAATGAGCTCATCTCTCTACTCTCTCCTCCTATCAGAATGTTTCTTGCACTGTATCACACCCAATTGTCTCCCAGGGAGATTTACTCTCCGTCTTGATCTCCATTGTCACTAGGAATGAATGTAAGGATAAATATACATTTTTGAGCTGCCATCAGAACAGGGATAGTGGGGAAATTTTTCAATGGGCACACTTGTTTCTGTGACAACTGCCTAAGAGGGGATTTCCCTCCCATAAGAAAGATATCCTTTAACTTCCTGTTAAGTATACAGAACAGGAAGTGAAGGGAGATCTCCTTAGACACAGATGGCAAGGAAGACTTTTTATCCCTTACATCTGTGAAAAGTACTACTCAGTGCACATAAATCATGAGAAAGTCTGAAAGGATAGAATCACTTATAGCAATAATGAGAATGATTATTTACTACTTCCTAAAATGTGCATTGAAGAAAAGGAATTTTGAGGAAATAAATGGTTTTCAGGAACCCACCCTAAATATTCCTACTATCTCATGTCTGTATAATGAACTCTCAGATATGTGAAGGTTAAAAGCATGCTTGATACACTGCCAATATTAAGGAGACCCGAGGCCATGACTAGCGAGCTATCACCTATACCAGACCAGCTTTCTTATCAGAACAGCACTGATGGAAAAGCGACTATTTATGCTGATAAAGGATTAGCTGCCAAGATAACATCGCAAAGGTAGAAAATGCCATGATTTTTTTAGTCTTATTATTCCGCTGGAATCCAAGGAGTTTTGTACTCAAAAATTTCATATTACAATTTGTGGATATTATAATGGTAGCCAGTCCAACAAAATTGGAAAGTGTTTAAAAATGCTTACATTTTTAGTTTTGATATTCTGAACAAGGATATTAAGGTTCTGATTTCTACTGATTTCATAGACTGAGAAAGCAATAGTAGCAATAATTAAAGTTAAAATTATAAAATGTGAGAATAAAAAGAAAATGGAGCTATGGAGATTCCTTAGCTATTTTTGATTTAAACTAACACAGTACAAAAATGTAAAGCTGCAAAGTTAGGGCAGACCACTGTGTACTCAATGAAGTGTGTATACAGTATCTCACAAAAGTGAGTACACCCCTCACATTTCTGTAAATATTTTATTCCATCTTTTTATGTGACAACACTGAAGAAATGACACTTTGCTACAGTGTAAAGTAGTGAGTGTACAGCTTGTATAACAGTTTAAATTTGCTGCCCCCTCAAAATAACTCAACACACAGCCATTAATGTCTAAACCGCTGGCATTAAAAGTGAGTACACCCCTAAGTGAAAATGTCCAAATTGGGCCCAAAGTACTCATTCAAAGTTTAGGTCTGGAGACATGCTTGGCCAGTCCATCACCTTTACCCTCAGCTTCTTTAGCAAGGTAGTGGTCGTTTTGGAGGTGTGTTTGGTGTTATGTTGGAATACTGCCCTGTGGCCCAGTCTGTGAAGGGAGGGGATCATGCTCTGCTTCAGTATGTCACAGTACATGTTGGCATTCATGGTTCCCTCAGTGAACTGTAGCTCCCCAGTGCTGGCAGCACTCATGCAGCCCCAGACCATGACACTCCCACCATGATGCTTGACTGTAGGTGAGACACACTTGTCTTTGTACTCCTCACCTGGTTGCCGCCACACACGCTTGACAACATCTGAACCAAGTAAGTTTATCTTGGTCTCAGACCACAGAACATGGTTCCGGTAATCCATGTGCTTAGTCTGCTTGTCTTCAGAAAACTGTCTGTGGGTTTTCTTGTGCATAATTTTTAGAAGAGGCTTCCTTCTGGGATGACAGCCATGCAGACCAATTTGATGTAGTGTGCCGGGTATGGTCTGAGCACTGACAGGCTGACCCCCCCACCCTTTCAACCTCTGCAGCAATGCTAGCAGCACTCATACGTCTATTTCCCAAAGACAACCTCTGGCTATGATGCTGAGCATGTGTACTCAACTTTTATGTTCGACCATGGTGAGGCCTGTTCTGAGTGGAACCTGTCCTGTAAAACCGCTGTATTGTCTTGGCCAATGTGCTGCAGCTCAGTTCCAGGGTTTTGGCAATCTTCTTATAGCCTCCGTCATCTTTATGTAGAGAAACAATTCTTTTTTTTCATATCCTCAGAGTTTTTTGCCATGAGGTGCCATATTGAACTTCCAGTGCCCAGTATGAGAGAGTGAGAGTGATAACACCAAATTTAACACACCTGCTCCCCATTCACACCTAAGACCTTGTAACACTAATGAGTCACATGACACCGGGGAGGGAAAATAGCTGATTGGGCCAATTTGGACATTTTCATTTAGGGATGTACTCACTTTTGTTGCCAGCGGTTTAGACACTAATGGCTGTGTGTTGAGTTATTTTGAGGGGACAGCAAATTTACACTGTTATACAAGCTGTACACTCTCTACTTTACATTGTAGCAAAGTGTAATTTCTTCAGTGTTGTCACATGAAAAGATACAATAAAATATTTACAAAAATGTGAGGGGTGTACTCACTTTTGTACGATATGGTATATGTGTGAAATTAAATGGCAGTCTCAGCTGACAAAGGCTACAACTTCTACAATTTAAAAGGGCAGAAAAATGAAAACTAAAGTTTCACACCACTAAAAGGGCCAGATACAACTTTATTCCAATAAAAGTGGGGGGATCCAGAAAGTAGTGAACATGTTTCAGGGTCCAAGTGCACCCCCTTCATTGGAGTTGGAAAAACATAGGCACATCTCCATATAAATACGATATCGAAGCAATATCCCCTCCTTTGGGTCATATTTAGAAGCAAATACCCTTATGTCTTTTCTAGCCTTGATGAAGGGGGTACTCTTGGACTCCTGAAACGCATTGGCTACTTTCACTGTTCACCTGACTTTGATTGGAATAATGTTGCGATCCTCTGGAGTGTGGAAGCTGCCTGCCTGGGAACCAGATCATTTACATCAAAAAATAATTTAAGATAGCAATGCCAGTGAGATAACCCTACGGGTCCAGCACTATTTTTCCATTTCTCTCAATAGAAAAGTGGGAACTGACACTGTTGACTTGTTAAAGTATAGGATCCAGGGCTGTCATCCTGATTCCTCTCTCTTCTTTCCAAGTCTCTGAACCATAATAAGTATGCCAGGTTTCCCAACACTTTATGACTGCATGCAAGTTCTGGTTCAGCATCTTCCTAGTAAGAATGTCATTCCTTGATTTGCACCTTCAAAAGCAAGTCGGCAAAGGAGGCTTTCATAGTTTTATTCTATTGGGCTTCCTATAAGACTTCTCTTCCCAGAGTGAGATGAGAGAACGTAAGGTCTCTCAGGTAAACAGGCTTCTGAAAAAATGTAATAGTTGCTTATGACAGCAAGAGGTTTCCTTTCCTTTTGGCGCTCTTTCTTCCCTCTGTATTGATAAAAATATTGGCTCTCCTATACTTAGCACTTTAAATATTGGAGACTACATTGAGCTATCTTACACTTTTACCACCTCCACTATATGGGATGTAATGGAGAATAATTGTTCTGATTATGCAAACATCTGTTACCGATTAGGTTTATAAGTCTTCAAGGCAAGAGAGCTGAATTGTATATTTTCCTGATTTCGAGGTTTGTCTTACCTTTTATTTACAACTAATAATACAACTGAAAAATAGCTATAATTTCCCCAACCCAACAGCATAGATGAAACAAGCCGACCTTTTAATCTCAACTAAATAGATAGCTACCAGGTGGGGATAAGCATGAGCGGCAATCGTGTTGTCTTTAGTCATAATAACATTACTGTGCAGCTAACAAATGAAAAAATACTATAGGTTTATATTGTTTTGCATTTAATTGATGTAAATGTAAAAAAATAGCACAGGTTAGATTGTGTAATGTCTGAATATTTTGTTCAAAGGATTGTACTTTAGATTCACAATAATATTATCAACCATAGTAGGCTAATAAAATGGCCTTTCAAACATGCTAATGTAATTTGAGCATAATTTCAAAGAATTGTGAAAATAATTGCTCTGTAAATATTGTATGAGCCACGTTGACCAATGCTTGGAGCTTTGCGACAGATGAAGAAATAAAGAGAGTTTGATTTCTTTGCTTGGTTGTTTCTCAACCATTCTTAAATTTTACCAAAGTGATTTTTATGTTCAATAGATAGATCCCAAAGACAGCTCAGGATGAGGCAAGGTCCATAAATCTATCTTTGGCTGCTATGACTAATATGCAACCATGCCAGAGGAAATCTGGTAAGGGAAAACAGCGAAAAAGACTGCAATGGAAAGATGTAGCATCACCTTACAGCCTTTTTAATCTTTTTTTTTTTTTTCAACGCTTCTGTTATTCAAGTAGCCTTTTACATGACTTTCACAGAAGTCATTATAACCGTGTGAAACACCAAAAGAAAAATATGTGATATGACATGAACAGCAAATATTGGCTTTTCCTGTGATAACCTACCCCCTTTTTTTTTATTAAAACATGATAATGATTTTCATTTCATTTCAGTAACTCTATGACACTTTTCTTACATATACAGAATATTTATAAAAGTTATTTTATTGATATTTTAACATTTCATTACTCACTAAAGCTACTACACTTTAAAAGTACTCATTCAAAATAAATCATCTTACAGGGCCTAAAACGCACACACATAAACACACACACACATACACCTATATATACAGTTGTGCCCATAAATTTACATACCCTGGCAGAATTTATGATTTCTTGGTAATTTTTCAGAGAGTATGAATGATAACTCAAACTTTTCTTTCACTCATGGTTAGTGTTTGGCTAAAACCATTTATTATCAATCAACTGTGTTTACTGTTTTTAAATTATAATGACAACCAGAAACTATCCAAATTATCCTGATCAAAAGTTTACATACCCCAGTTCTTAATACCGCGTATTGTCCCCTTTAACATCAATGACAGCTTGAAGTCTTTTGTGGTATTTGTGGATGAGGCTCTTTATCTTCTCAGAAGGTAAAGCTGCCCATTCCTCTTGGCAAAAAGCCTCCAGTTCCTGGAAATTCTTGGGCTGTCTTGCATGAACTGCATGTTTGAGATCTCCCCAGAGTGGTGCAATGATATTGAGGTCAGGAGACTGAGATGGCCACTCCAGAACCTTCACTTTATTCTGCTGTAGCCAATGACAGGTCAACTTGGCCTTGTGTTTTGGATCATTGTCATGTTGGAATGTCCAAGTACGTCCCATGTGCAGCTTCCTGGTTGATGAATGAAAATGTTCCTCCAGTGTTTTTTGATAACATACTGCATTCATCTTGCCATCAATTTTGACCAAATTTCCTGTGCCTTTGTAGCTCACACATCCCCAAAACATCAGCGATCCACCTCCGTGTTTCACAGGCCTTGTTGACTCTTTTCCAAATGTAGAGTTTATGGTTGTGGCCAAAAAGCTCAATTTTAGTCTAGTCACTCCAAATGACTTTGTGTAAGAAGGTTTGAGGCTTGTCTCTGTGTTGTTTGGCGTATTGTAAGTGGGATACTTTGTGGCATTTGCATAGTAATGGCTTTCTTCTGGCGACTCAACCATGCTGCCCATCTTTCTTCAAGTGCCTCCTTATTGTGCATCTTGAAACAGACACACCACATGTTTTCAGGGAGTCTTGAAGTTATTTGTGGGTTTTTCTTTGCATCCCAATTCCCGAACAATTTTCCTGGCAGTTGTGGCTGACATTTTAGTTGGTCTGATTGTGGTTTGGTTTCAACAAAACCCCTCATTTTCACTTCTTGATTAGAGTTTGAATACTGCTGATTGGCATTCTCAATTCCTTAGATATCTTTATATATCCCTTTCCTGTTTTATACAGTTCAACTACCTTTTCCCACAGATCCTTTGACAATTCTTTTGCTTTCCCCATGACTCAGAATCCAGAAACGTCAGTGAAGCACTGGGTGTCAGGAGTCCAGAAACTCATTGACCTTTTATATATACATACACACTAATTACAAGCAAAGAGATCACAGGTGAGGATGATTACCTTTAATAGCCATTCAAACCCCTTTGTGTCAACTTGTGTGCATGTTATCAGGCCAAAATCACCAGGGATTGTAAACTTTTGATCAGGGTCATTTGGGTAGAAAGAAAGAAAAGTGTTTGTGTCCTCATTCATATTCTCTGAAAAATGGCCAAGAAATCATAAATTCTGCCAGGATATGTATACTTATGAGCACAAATATATATATTTACACACAACCAAATATTATCTGACATTATTATACACCGTGACAATATTCTTTTTACACTCAATGCTACATAGTATACCTAAAATTTTACAGCCTGGAAGGGGTCATGCAGATATCGTTGTGCTTGATGATGCTGTACATATCCCAAGTCTGGGAACAAACCCAAAGCGTTTTGAAAACTGTATTATTGAGGGACATGGGTATACAGTATCTACAATAAAATCTACATTTTTATAAGCTATCCATATATGACTGAACATGAACAATTGTGGTACACATATTTGTATACACATCTTTATAGAGAGAGGCCAAGATGGCTGCTGAGACCAGGGCCGTACACACAAGGATCACATACATTGTACCAATGGACTGCTGCAGTTTGTTCCTGATCTTGGGACAAATACAGTAAAATAAGCACAACAATATCTGCATGATCCCTGCCAGGTTGTAACAATTTGGGTATACTATAAGGCACTGAGTAAAAAAAGAAAATTGTGTATAATAATGTCAACCAATATATGGTTTTATTTCTATCTATTATTTTCAAATATAATTGCCTAACAAGTCCCACTGCATATAGATTTTGTGTGTGTTTGAAAGTTACAGGGATATTCCCAAAATACACTTAGCCCCCTTTATTTCCAAAATAGAGAGTATATATTTATTGATAATGCTAATAATGTCCTTTGCGTGTTTTCAGAATACTTTGACATATAGGAGTACATGTAAAAAGAACAGGATAAGTAACAAGCTGTAAAATGTCACTTTTACCTGCTACAAGCCCATTTAAACAATGCGCATTGACAGCTCTATTACCCTGATAAACATCAGTGATAGGCATCTGTACTGACACTGTACTCTGATTTATGAATAATGCACATAAAATGTAATGGGAGTACAATGTAAAATATAGATGGCCTGGAGGCATCTGCCATAATAGGACATCAGAGGTGTAAATGATTGGTGTAACACACAATTATTTGGTTCCTCCTTGCATTGCACTTTCAGAAACTCCATTCATTCCATAGTTCACCTCTGTCATATACTGTCTTATAGCAGTGATAGCTTTGGACTATTTTAGCAGACACAGTACAATGGATACTGCATTGTGGGGATTTGTTGTTGTCCTCTAGGAGGCAAAAATCCTGCCAGATAAAATTGGCTGTTCTCCCAATAAAGTTTTTTTTTTACAATTTACTATATCAAGAACCCATTTTCCCGCTGACTGGAATAGAAAATAGAAAACTGACCTGTCCCCCCCTAGGTCACAAGGCTAATCCCTGCCTGGAGTATTTCCTGGGTGCCAGAGATGTGGATGTACTTGATACACTTCAGCACTGATTAGTGTTCTGCCCCAAGCACAGACTGTCTGCACCAGGGACATCCCTGTATGCATGTAGCACTCAGATGTACGTATATTGGTGTATAGCCACTGTATTCAACAGGCTGCCCGGATGTACGCTGTAAGGCCCTCTTGAGTTGTCTGCATGTGCTCTCAAATTGTAATTACAGCCCAAACTTTTTGTGGGTCTGATGCCACATTGGGGGGATTTATTTCTTATTTCCTATCTAGGAACACTGTCACCAGACAGGAGGTAAGGGAAAATAAGCAATAGGGATACAGCCAGCAATAAAAAGCTTTTTTTGGCTTTTTCCCACCATACCAAAAAGTGGGGTTTTTTTTCGCCCCTGTAGGGGATCCTTCTAATTCCCATCCTGGTGGCAACATATTACCAGAACAAAATAAATAAATAAATAAATAAATAAATAAAAGGGACAGCTCCTCAGTACAGTACCACGTTTTTTTGGATCGATTTCTCCTAAAAATTTGGACTTATAAACTACATGCAGAGCAGTTGGCTCACATCTGCTGTACCAATGAATTGCACCAATATATCATTCCAATGAATTGCCAAGTGATTGATATTCAAGGATATCCAGGTTGTACAGTGATGCAGATAATTCAGAATGCTCATTCCAGCTGCACCATTCAAGGATATCCAGGTTGTACTGTGATGCCCATGGATCAGAATGCTCATCCCAGATGCATCATTCAAGGATATCCAGGTTGGACGGTGATGCTCATGGATCAGTTTCTCATTTCCAGTTGCACCATTCAAGAATATCCAGGTTGGACAGTGATGCTCATTGATCAGAATGCTCATTCCAGTTGCATCATTCAAGGATATTGAGGTTGTACTGTGATGCTCATGGATCAGAATGCTCATTCCAGTTGCATCATTCAAAGATATCCAGGTTGTACAGTGATGCTCATGAACCAGAATGCTCATTCCAGATGCATCATTCAAGGATATCCAGGTTGTACAGTGATCCTCATTTATCAGAATGCTCATCCCAGATGCAACATTCAAGCATATCCAGGTTGCACGGTGATGCTCATGGATCAGTTTCCTCATTCCAGTTGCACCATTCAAGAATATCCAGGTTGTACAGTGATGCCGATGAATCAGAATGCTCATTCCAGCTGCACCATTCAAGGATATCCAGGTTGTACTGTGATGCCCATGGATCAGAATGCTCATCCCAGATGCATCATTCAAGGATATCTAGGTTGGACGGTGATGCTCATGGATCAGTTTCTCATTTCCAGTTGCACCATTCAAGAATATCCAGGTTGGACAGTGATGCTCATGGATCAGAATGCTCATTCCAGTTGCATCATTCAAGGATATTGAGGTTGTACTGTAATGCTCATGGATCAGAATGCTCATTCCAGTTGCACCATTCAAAGATATCCAGGTTGTACAGTGATGCTCATGAACCAGAATGCTCATTCCAGATGCATCATTCAAGGATATCCAGGTTGTACAGTGATCCTCATGGATCAGAATGCTCATTCCAGATGCATCATTCAAGGATATCCAGGTTGTACAGTGATCCTCATGGATTGATTTGCTCATCTCAGTTACAACAACTGACAAAAAAACATCTACTTGAAAGTTTGATCAAAAATTAGATGGCTTTTGTAGGCCACACATTACAATATTATTCAGTCAGAATAAACGATTATCATATTTGTTGATTAAAGAAATATTTCAAAAAAGAGACGTTACTGTTTAAGTGAAAATGAAAGCTTATAACAAAAATATATTTATCTTACAATTTATGAATCTTGCAGAACAGACTGCATGTAAATGTAAAAACTGGTTAACAAAATTTTCTAATTGAATGCCATCACCGTAAAAAAAAAATATGATTCAATGTTCAGTCAGCCTAATGCTACTATCAGACATCAGCTGGAAATCCATATGCAATCCCTGCCACCCAACGATGCTCCCCTCCACACTTTTGACAGATCCTTGCATTGATGTAAGCTCAGGGCTGGAGATGCCAATGGCCAAATTTGGTTATGGCATAATATGGTCAATTGTGTTATCCAGGATCCTCGGCTGTTTGTTTACATTCTAGCAGTTGGAGATCTGTCATCTAGTAAGGCAAGTGTGGCGGGGCATATCTTTTCTAAAAAAAATAAAAAAAATCTTACTTTAAATAGATTTTAATGGTTTCGGTTAAGAGGATAAATTGAAGAACCATTATTTCTAACTTTACATATTTCTGACATTAAATATGTTTTTAAATATGCCATCTGTCATCTGTGATCTGGAGCAAGTATATGCAAATCATTGGTCACAGCACCATATATGAACATAAATGTTTCAGGTGAAGCAAGAATAAAGTTAAAAGCCTTTTGCTATGAAGTTGTAAAAGTAAGTCAGCAATGACAGCTTCCATAGTTCTGTCCTGATAAACTTAAAGCAAAGCTTCACTCAACACTGACTATTTTTATTCCGTATGTTGCTAACATTAATAAATGGATAGATAAGTATATCATATCTATTTGTATTAAACTTTTGTTTTACATTTCAGTTACTTCCTGTTTTTTATGCCTAGACAAATAATGCCACACGTCCCAGGAGTCTTCAGTAGTAGAAGAAGGGAGGAGGGGCTCTCTCAGCTATGCACTCCCTCTCCTGCTTGCATGCCTGAGCTAAGGGCAGGTGGATTCCGGGAAGTAAATGCTACATGAATTTGCTCTTACTTCAGATGGCCACAGCCAGAAATGCTAGGGGGGTGTTTTTCAAAGAGATTTCTCAACAAAATAAAGCATGGAGACCTGGATGGATGGGTGAATTTGCTTTGAATATTTGAATTGAAAATTAATTAAATAGCATTGGTTTGTGGTGCTCAGATGAAGTTTAGTTCCACTTTTTTAATTTAAATTGTATTTTAAATTTACATTTTTTAAATTCAAATTGTATACATTTAAGCTGATATATACTAATTTGATTAAGTTTCTATTTGCACTTATGCCAATGTAAATGTATTTATAAGCTGCGAATTCCAAGGCTTTTATTTTAAATCACTGTCCTTTTTCCCACTAACAGCCCATGCGGGGTCGTTTTTGTGACCGTTGTGTGCAGAAGCCCCTGGCACGCCCCCATCCCTTATTCACAGAAGTATTCCATTTACAGGCCATGTAGTGGATGAAGCATATTTTCCTGAAATCACTGGTGGCATTTCAAAAAGTGAATCCAGTAAAAAGGTAAATAATTAGAAAGGGAATGACATTAAAAAAAACAAAAAAAAAAAAACATTAGTTCAGCTGCATTACACAGATTTTTTTTAGATGGCTAGAATTCAGCTTTAGCCTTCATACACATGGGCGTTTTTTGACGCCACGTTTTTTGCAGCTCTCCATGTTATTCAATGGTCCCATAAAAACACAGACGTTTTTGAGCTGTAGAGGGCATCGGCATTAGTGAGCTGTAAATAGAATGCGGGACCAGTGCGTTCCGAGGCTGTAGCGTTTTGGCGTTTTTGCCGCTAAGCCGTACCGACGTTAACCGGCCTTTTTGACGCCGCCGTTTTCAGGTTAAAAAATAGCAGAGGACTGTTTTTTTTTAAAAGAAAATGCCTATTGACGCCAACCCTCACTAACGCTCATTAACACCGATGCAAAACGCCGAAAAAAACGCTGATTTTTGATTATTTTTTTACATACGCCTGTGTGTATGAGGCCTTAAATTTACAGAGGTTGTTCATAAAGGTCTAGTTCCTTACAGCGGCACCATGTGCTATGCACAAAGACAAGCTATTCTGGTTTTTAAGATTTGTTCTACTACTTGATCTGAACAAAACTGAGACTATAACTCACCCCCCACCCCCAACTTCTACAGAAAGAGATTTTTGTTTTTGCATAATCATTTATTCTCTATAAAAAAAGAACCCAAGCTACAAAATACTAGTATAGCCTTTGCCTGTAACTGGTGTCCTCTTCTGTACAGTTATGAACACGTGGTTAATTGATCCATTTTTTTTCCCCCACAGCTGCAGTTTGCATTCATACGGCTAAATAGAACACTTAATCGCTGTCATTAAAAAAAAAAAAGAAACCAAGATCTAAATTGAGATACATAAAAATAAACCAAATTGTTTAGTGAATTTAAAAAAATGGCCTTGTACACTTTGTATCAGCATGTATTATTACAATTTGTATCAGTGTATATTTTAAAAAAAGCAACACGTATTCATCAGCCTTTGTCAATGTAAGCTGTCACTGTGTGAATTAGTCAATTCCTCATTCATGCAGAATTCTATCTTTTATAAAGCTCTTACTATTTTCCAGTGAACACAGAGGCCATGGTAATAAAATGAATTGAGCTCTACAAGGTATCATTTTGCTTTTCGGATTTTCTACTTTTTAAAGATCTTGATTAAAAAAAACATTGCACATCAACTATCACACCACTCCAGAATGCTGGTGTCTGGCAAGGTTTTGACTATTAAGAATGCTGGTGATCCTGGTAAGTACTGCACCACTTTTAGGAGACCATGTACTGTATATTCTGACTGGTAAATGTACTCATGATGGCCACTTCATCCCACCTGACTGTTCCCCCAATGATGCATGTTGCTCCATCAGGAGCTTAAAAGGACTCCTATCATGACAGAGACATTGTGCCTACCATGGCTGAGCTCTCCTAATATTATTAATGACCAGCCTACTCCAATAATTTGAATCACTGAGCAGAAAACGATAGCAGATAGCCCCTATGAGTGAAAAACAAGGCAGCCACTGGCCCACTGGCACACCCCCATCCTTTAGGGCTCGTTTTGATGGGCTCCGCTGCTCAGCGAGGATCCATCCGTTTATCCCCGCTGAGCTGGCGGAGGACAGGACAGTCTCTGCACTCTGTGCAGAGACTGAACTGTCACAGCTCCATTCTCCTCTATGGAAAATCGGATGAACATAGACCGTCTGTCCGTGTTCATCCGATCCGATAGACGGTAGGAAAATAGGGCTTCCATCTGTCTGTTTCTGGCGGATCAGGTGTCAGCGGACATGTCACCGCTGACATCTGCCGCTCCATAGAAGTACATGGAGCATCCGTTTGGGTCCGCCTGAAAAACTGACAGGCGGACCCAAACGATCCGTGTGTGTGAAAGAGCCCTTATTCACAGAAGCATTCTATTTACAGGCCATGAAGTGGATGTAACATATTTTATTGAAATTGCTGGTGGTATTTTATGAACAAAAAGTGAAGCCAGTAAAAAGGTAAAGTATTAAAAAGGGAATTACATAAATCCGTTTACATCCGCTTGCCCACAGACCTGCATAGAGCTTCTGAACAGGTATGCCTAAAAAAACTGACAGGTGGACCTGATCAGAAAGCCTGTGTAAAAGGGGCCTAAGGAATTTCTGACTGTGACCCCACTAGGCAGAATTTGGCTCACTAACAGTTCCTGTGACACAAAAATTAGTAGTAGGGAAAGGGGCTGCCAACAAAATAAAAAGACAGACAGCAATAATAAAAAAAAAAAAAAAAAAAAAAAAAAAAAGAGTAGCAAACATCAAGTGTGTGATACATACTATTATTCTAAAAAGTAGCAGTTGTGTAGGGGAATGTGAACTAAAAGTAATACAAAATCTCACCTACAGTTGGCCAGAAACATATGGAAGACAACAAAGTCAGTTGAAAGAAGGTTTTTTAGTCTGAGAAAAATAAAAAATAGCTTTCTGCCTAATAGACTATTTTTATGCTGTATTTAAGCCAAACACTGCACCATTATAAGTGCACCACCCCTACTGTGAAACTTGGTGGTGATAGTATTATTCTATAGATAAGAAATAAATCTGAGCATATGTAAAACATATTTCTTCCAGCAAGACAATGGCACGAAGCATAAAGCCAACACTACAGAAGAATAGCTTCAAAACAATTGTAAAATGTCCTGGAATGGCCACGATCTACAGCTTTATATCAGGCAGGCTATATAACAAAAGGATAAATAAAATTTGTAACATCTTATTTGCCTTTTCCTGGATTTACCAGTCAATGTATGACAGTAATAAAGACTGAGACAAACTACACACATTTTCAAGCAATTATTTGGTTACCACTTACAGACTTAGAATTTTATTACTTTGTAACAGACAACTGAATGCTGTGAAAATTTTTATCCTAGCTAATGTTAGCTTTTTTTTTTTATCCTTTTCCATCTTTTTTCTCCTGCTAGTGGTAAACAATAGTGACTACAGTGACACTGGCACTTGAAACAACAAAAAGCCTTTCTTTCAGTACATACATACCAATAACCCAACAAACCGCTCAGAAAGGTATCATGCCTATCCAAATAGTTATTTTCCTTCTGCCAAACAGTTCCAATAGATGTTTATGTGACAACCTCAGTTTCCAAGACTCCACAATGGATTGCGGTTTAGTGGTGTTACTGTATGAAACACTGATTGTCGTATGGAGTCTCAGCCATAGAAAACAGAAATTCCTACCTATTAGAACAGCAGCTGTGTAGAATAAAAAGACAAATAAATTATGATTGTTTCCAACATGAAAGTTTCCACCAGAAACCTGTCACCACGAGAAGGAACTTTTATAGGCTGCAATGAATTATTTAGGGTCATGTATTTTCTAACAGACTGAAATCATGAAAATACAAGGCTACCACATCGGTAAATTATAGATTTTACAGACCGAGGAAAGCTGCAAACTATAAGTAACGGATAACATATTATTTACTAAAATAATTAGTGACTGTACCTTAGACAAAATTTACCCTTTCGTTGGGGTCTATCCACACTACAAGAATTAAAAACCTTTTAGTCTCTGTTCGCAGGTATAGGGTGTAATACCCAATTCTTGTCTTTGGCAGGTTCCCTTTGGGTCATGGTTGCATTCTCGCCTCCTCACCACATAACATGCAGGGTTATTAGCCCTGAACTGTACATGATGGTGCTAAGGGTCCACCCAAAGCCTGTACAAGCGGTCCCCGGGTTACAAACAAGATAGGGACTGTAGGTTTGTTCATAAGTCGAATTTGTTTGTAAGTCGGAACAGAGACATTTTTTAAGTGTAGCTTCAGCCAAAACAAATATTTTTAAGCTTTTTGGATAGTGTAGGGAAGGGGTAACACCCCTGTAATGTTTGTTTTGCTGTCTATGTTTCTGTTCACAAGATTTCACCTCACTTCCTGTCCCAATGATAATTGGATTTTGAAAATTTTAGGTTGTTGTGGAAACAAACCTTGGTGATAAAGCTTCAGTGGAGACACATTTTTCCCATAATAACTCTTACAGGAGTAAATTTCCCTTCCTAGGGGGAGATTTCCTCTCACTTCCTGTTGTCTCCCTCTGTTTGTAAGTAGGAGTCGTTCATAAGTCGGATGTTCATAACTAGGGGACTGCCTGTACACAGCTGGGAGCTTAAGGACAGCGCTGAAGGCTGCTGGATCAAGGGATAGGGTAAGTATAAGCAATACATCTTATTTATGCACCCCTAGACTAAACAAGCATTTAACGCTGGTAGTGCAAGGGTCACACACTGGGGTATATTTTGTCTAATTCCAAGGGTTCAGCTGTAGACTTGGGGGTTAGTGCGAAAAGGTAAAATATCTCCAAAACAGTAGTTTCATGTAAGCAATCAGGTTAACAGTCTTTAAAATAAAAAACGAGCTCCCAACCCCAAGGGGCATGTCTATGACAGTCTAGGCTAAGAGGCAGCAGGATGAATGACTCTGGCTTGGAAAAGCTCTGGATTAAAGGAATATTGCACCAAAAATTTTTTTTTTTTTGGGGGGGGGGTTACCAGATAACATGAGATATCTTAAAGGACTGCAAACTAATAAATGGGGTCTTAGACTAATAACACAAAATCTAGTTCTGCAAAAAAAAGCCAAGTATGTTTGCCAGAGAATGGCTGACTATATTATGTAAGCATTAGCCTAGATTAACATGGGGACTAGATTTTATAGCCAGTGTTGTTGGAGTCTCTGTCCGACAACAGATTCCGGCAGTGGGACCCAACCCCATGAGCAATTTAAAGTTGGACTCTATGAATTACAGCGCTTTGAAAAATATTCAGGTTTAAAAGGGGTAAAACTGGCCAGAGCTAGTTTTTTTTTCATTCAGGCCGCTGGCTGAGCTAAGAGATTCTTCATCCACACAAATGAGGTGGATGGAAGAATCCCCCTAGCTGGAACATTGTATTTCGACAGCCCTGTCAAAATGCACTGATCAGTGGCTGCAACGGTTTGGCTGCAGCTGCTGATCAATAAAAGTTTTCCAGCATATACCTGTAATCAACTCCTTTTGAGTAGGGACAGCCACACACTGATCAAAATTCAGCTGGTCCGTGCTGAATCTGACACATTTCAGTGTATGGTAAGTTTTATGTTCAATGACGTGTATTATTTACTCCTTCCATTTTTTCTGTGCACCAGGAATACAGCTGTCACTATACTCTTGGCACTCTGACAGGAGAGATGCACTCTGCCAAACAGCAGCCTCACCGCTCACCACTCTCCTCTGCTGTCCATTCACAGAATACTGTGCATTCTGTAAATCGGTTTATATAATACAAAGCCTTCTGTGACCAGGCAGAAAAAGAGGAATGGCGGGCAGAGTGGCTGCAGGATCAAAGACTTGAATATCTTGTGTGGGAGCACCAGAAGTAGAGCAATAGTTGTACTCATGGCACTCGATAAAATTGTAAATATTATATAAAATGATAAAAACACAAACTGGCATACACCTTGTTGAACCTAAAGTAGAACTAAAAGGCAAAACATGCCATGGTTCCTTGCAATTAAGCAGTACACTTTTCATTAACTAGGGCCCATTGCATGAGAGAGTGAACTTTAGGTATTGATAAAGTATCAGAGAACCAAGCCTTTGCTATTGTTTGTCTTGTGGTCCTCAAGACATGGGTCACCAAGGCATGGTGCCACTGGGTGATCTCTTTTGGGCATAGGTTAAAAAGAGCTTCATGTGGAAGCATAGGGATTGGTTTCTGCAATAATTTATGCAAGATGTCGTAGATGGAAGTCCAAAAGGTTTGTGCCGCTGGGCAGGTCCGCCATGTATGGAAATATGACCACGTGTCCAGACAGCCGCAAAAGCAGGTCAAAACTTTCTTATTTTGGATAAAGTAGGTTTAGGGCAGGGAGGAGGTTTTATAGCCCTGACAGTTTTTTCCGCCAATCGATGTCCTATTGGCGACATTTCCCTTCACTTCATGTCCCATAGCCCAAACAGGAAGTGAGAGACAATCCCTCAAAAGTGATGAAGGAATGAATTCCTTGTCAACAGCTGTCCCCATTTGAAGATTTCCCCTCTATTCCTGTTTGGTTGGCAACACCTTTCACTTTTGATGATAACAGAAAACAGGACAAATAGCAAGGGTGAATATCCCTATAAAGGATGCAAACAACAATGGAAACATGAAAGGCGCTGTAATCCCTCTCCACTATATCCAAAAAAAAAAAAAAAGTTTTGCCTTTAGTTATACTTTAACCCTTATAAAGCTCCAACAGATCTTTGGATTTATGTATATGCATGCTTATTATTGGTTTGAATAGATGCTATAGGTAGACTAGTTATAAACAGAATCAGGGTTCTGTCCTACCTGGGCTCCATTGCTGAAGAACATAAAACATACGATCTTTGGTTTTGTTACAATTACTTCTGTGCATTTAGAAACACATCCAACTGTACTGTGTGCAGAACTGCTATCTACATTTTCACAGATCTCACTGTGAAGAAGCCTTTCTGTATACAGAGGTTAACCCTCTTTTTCTGCAAAGTCACGCAAAGAGTACTCCCCTGTCATTTGCAATGACCTTTATATAGTTAGATGATCAAATAGATAGAGAAAAGAAACGGTGTTCAAGGAAGGCCTTTTACTATATCAAGTTCAGCAAAAAACATACATAAATATGCTGAACTTGATATAGTAAGAGGTCATGCTTGAACACCCTTGCTTTTCTCTATACTTTATCATTTATTGCAATTACTGGGGTGATGGCCTTTTAATATTACGCTGGATGAGCTATTATCAATTTCACATTTTGGCTTCTCCCACCAACTAATATAACCCATGCACTTTACATAGTTACCTTTTAGATAAGGTCAGAAAAAGACATAGGTACATTTCGTCCAAGCTATGTGTGCTTATGTGTGTCAGTTTGTTTTATTATTTTATGTTCATTATGGACATCTCTGTTCTTTGTTTGCAAATTCCACCACTGCCATGATGTGATGCACCATTTTATGATCTTTTGTATGTGGATTTTGGTCAGTCTGGACACTCAAATATGATGGTTTGATGGAAACTCCTTTACTGAATGCTACTGTACACAAGCCACTGACAGAAATGGAAGACACTATTAACTGGCTCCAGTAAGGCTGCTATTTTGTGACCTTGTGCTACCTAAAAATTTAAGTGGCAGCACTCTACATTAAATCAATATGCCCCCAACTGTAAATCCATTCAGGTGAGGGAACAGAAGACATTTGGCGGTGGATCGGAGAAAGCAGTAGAGTACGCTATTACATCAGCTGCACAGTGCGAGTATTCTACAGAGAATATATAAAAAGGCATGTGTCAAGATCTCCATAAATGTTTCATCTGGTGTGTGGTGTCAGGCTCTTTTTACAGACTCCAGAAGAGATCTGATGAACTGAGAGCTAATTAAGTGCTAATGATGAGAATAAATGACAAAGCAATCCTTTTAATGCAGCTATACAAAAGAAGAAAATTAAACTATACGAAGAAATCGGTGTGGCTCTGGTTCCTCTTTTAAATATCCCGCATGATCAAGCTATAAAGAGAACAGGATGACAATTATTATTACATGAATATTACTTTATCGTCTTCGGCCTGGATTACAACGGGGACTGATATAGCAGCCCATGTTGTTGGTTACTTTCTGACAGATGTCATCTCTTCTGACAGAGAGACACACCACAGGAACAATTTATTATATTGGTGGGCAAAAATTGCACAAAACATTTGAGCAGCCTCTGCCCAGAACATTTTAGATTGCCCCTAGCTGTATTTGTGCCAGTTCACCACTTTGACCCCATTGTTTAGGAAGCCAAGGATCAGAACCACCTGCCAAGTTCCTCTTTTTACTGCCTAGGTGAATCCAGTCTTCTTGGCATCCGACCCCCTTATTGCACAACATAATATTTATGCCTGAAATATTGCACCAACTGTGGCAGCAATCTGGAGACCTCTATTCATCTTGGAGCTTTATGCCATGAAAGGGAACCCTAACAGATATTAGCTACCTGTATCTGCATGATTTCTAGAGGTTTGAAGGGGTCTTTTAGTGTTGAATAGAAGCTATTGTTATATAAGCAGAATCAGGGTTCTGTTCTGCCAGTAGCCATTCAGCTTCTAACCTCAGCTTGTTCAATCAAGCTTTGACAATAAAACCTTGAAGATGATTGGTTTCTGTGTGGACAAATGCTGCACTTTCAAGCTTTAGTAAATCAACCCCCATGTGTCTTATGAATATGAAGAAACCAGCGTGGTTCTGGTTCCTCTTTTAAATATCCTACATGGTCAAACTAGAATGGCAACAGGATGACAGTTACTGTACTTAACTATTACATGAATATCACTGTATTGTTATTGCGATCCCATTTATTTTATTCTACAGCCACTTACAGACATTGCATACCATTCCACAATATTATATTACATACCAAATATTTAGTGACCCCCCCTAAACCAACTGCAGCTATCCAATAAAACCTGGTCAAGAACTCTCTCTTGGCATGACTGGAGAACATAAAGCCAGGTGTGGGACCTCCCCCTACATTTACCATATTACAGAAAGACCTGGACACAGCCCAGAGTCACCCTCTGCTCACCCTGGTATCTGCTATTGTCAGTATATGTAAATGCAGCAGAGCCTGACTGACTCCTAGTGCTGTCCATCCCTCTCCCATTCCTATTGATGCTACACAGAATTTTACATGGATTCCAAGTCAGGTACTTATACCAGTTGCATTTAAGAACACTTGTTTGTGTAATATCTGTATGTTATTCGATGTGATATGCAAGATCACATGTGTGCACATTTTTCTTTTTAATAAAAATGTACCTGAAAAATAATACTTTTTTGAATGAATGGATATGGCAGTAGTTACTGTATTTGATATCTCCTATACATATCCTGTGCTGACTGATAATTATTGGCAGGGAGTCATGTGATGGCCATGTGCCATTCCTTCAGTTGTTCTGGGCATTAGTTCTGCATTAGCCGTTTTTCCAAATTATTTATAACTGATAAGCTATGCAGTCACTATGCAGGTGTTTAGCAAGTGCAGTTTAATTAAATATATTTTTAGAACATTTTTCACTTTCTCCGATTTATTGAGAAAGTCATTAGCATCTTATGTCAATGAAACACACTAAAACTTTTTTGACAAAAACAAATAGGCTATTACAGGTATGTACATCCCTATGTGAGAAGGAATCTGATAAGTAACACAACAATATTGTCTATTACATTTTCCCTTCAAAATCACATTCCACACAAATTCCTTTTATTTTATACTTCGCATTGGCAATACTTGAATGAAGTGTTTTGTAGAGAATCTGATTATCTTCAGTAAAAAAAAAAAAAGAGGTGGCCCAGAAACCACATTTCCTGTTCTGAATGCAGACGTGACCTAGAAATAGTCCACATTTTCTGCTCTGACAGCAAAACTTCAAGTTCTAGGGCAGTATTTCATCAACACAAATGTAGTATAGCTTGCCCTTAACATTGAAGCAACCATGTGATGAGCGAGTTAAAAAGCAATTAAAGACTGACTGTGATGGTGGTGCTGGGTAAGGCGGAAGCGGAAACATTACATATTGGAGAATGTGTATTGTCACCTACCTGTGTTGGATTGTAGAGTTCCTGGAGTGGACTACGTGACCCTTTCCGACAGCAAATTTCCATTCCAAAGGGATTTCTGTGCATTACTAGAGAGAAAGAAAGACAAAAATATGGTTTACTTCAGGAGATATATGTATGTGTAGCCTATATAACTAATGCTTACATAAAATACCATCTGACAATAGGATTGACAGTTTGATAAACAAAATATACTATCATAAGTTACTATTTCTTATCTTCATCTGTTTAAGCAAAACAGTATTAGTCTTGACCAATGAGTACAACAAAATGGCATGTAATACTTAAGGACAGCCTATGAGTGTCACTGTTGCAATTGCTTAATAGCAAACAGGCAGCCCGTTTGACATTTCAGCATTGCCATAGTGTAAGAGCTAGGCAGTCTTCAAATAAGAACAAAAGCAGAAAGCAATAAAGATAAGGTTCACCAACAAAGGCTTATTTTGAAGCCCAACTCCAGACACATTTTTTGTTTCTCTTTTTTTAGTTTTGAATAGTGCAAAAAAGAGGAAGAAAGCGTCAGGCTTTTATTGATAGAACACAAAAATGGCCAGCCATTTATATGGATACCCATATGTAAAGACCTCAGATCAGATGGGTTGTGTTCTAATGTAGTGGTGGAATATACAGTGTATGTATACCTGCCTTGTATGAACTGTTCAGGCTGGTGGTGGCATAATGGTGTGGGGGATACTTTCTTGTCACACTCTGGGCCCTTTAGTACCAACTGAGCATTGTTTAAATGCATATTATTGCTGACCATGTCCATCCCTTTAGGACTACAGTGTTTCCATCTTCTGATGGCTCCTTCCAGTAATATAATTCACCATATCACAAATCTCAAATCATCTCAAACTGGTTTCGGGAACATGACAATGAGGTCACTGTACTCCAACGGCCTCCACATTCATCAGATCTCAATCCAACAGAGCACCTTTGAGATGTGTTGGAATGAGAGATTTGCATTAAGGATGTGCAGCCGACAAATTTGCAGCAACTGCGTGATGCTATCATGTCAATATGGACCAAAATCTCTGAGGAATGTTTCCAACACCTTGTTGAATTTATGCCACAAACAATTAAGGTAGTTCTGAAGGCAAAAGGGGGTCCAAACCAGTACTAGCAAGGTGTACCTAATAAAGTGGCTGGTGAGTACATATATACACACACACATATACACTGTAATGGATTTTTGGAATGTACGGATTACCAAAAAAAAAAAAAAATATGGTGCTGCTTTTCTCCCCAGTTTGGATTGATTTAGGTGACATCACAAACATTCTTGGCTCTCCAAACTCCATCACGAAAGCCATTGTTGCTACTGAATCAAATACTATTCTACAAACACTGCACTTTGCCACTTACAGTGATGCCTGAATTGTATATACACCATTATTCTACCTAGATAAAAACAGTTATTCAGCCAAAAACTGTCTGTATGAAATGTCTGTGGCAGCATCTTTGGTAAAACGAAATATATGTAACCAATGTACAGAATAAATACCAGTAAAATAAATATCATTACCCAAGGTGTACCAAGAGATGAAAAGCAAAAGTAGCCCCAATAAAGGAGAACACGTGATAACATTTTAGAATTAGGATTATTATTTACTGGGAGCAGTGTTAAAAATACAAATTCATATTATCCATTTTCTATTTTGATGTACCGAGACATAAAGAGATAAAATAAAGCATGGCCTACTTGCCTGTTCTGTTCACCTAAGTAATCGTGTATCAGGCTAATATAAACCTTTCCCTACCTGTGGATGCAGGCTGAGCACGACTCTAGATATAAGAAATCACTATCTAATCACGTGATTGAATTATTTTAAGACACTGAAAATTTAGGACCACTTTTCTAGCTTTCAGGTTTCACTGCTTATCAGTCTAAAATGGTTTAATAATGTTGAAATACATATTACAATGTTATACATGTAATTATTAACATACTATTCAGGCTTTCTTGTCTCATTTCAAGGTACAAATGCTTTTTAAGAAATGTATCTCAACACACAGACGCAAGGCCTGTTACTTCCTATCAGAATGATGTTCCTCACCGCTGACCTTATATCAGGGAGACATTTACTGGAACTGACAATGCCCCCAGGTGTCGGGAGATGCTGTCACAGGGACCTCTCTGTGTCCCTCTAGAACATTTTGGCAACAATTATTATCTTTTATGCACAAAGCTCCCATGAGCCAACCTGCTATTTTTATCAGCCATTCCATGTTCTTATATTTCATATCACAGAATGAGCTTGCATCTTCTGTAGGCCTCAAATACAATTCCCTTATACAGTGCTATGTGATCATTTGGTATCAGGTTAAAAAAATGTGCAATGATTGGCAAAACTATCCTGAATGCTTATTGAATCAGACAGTATCTCCATACATATTGCAGTATACTGAGCAATTTAATAAACTATACGGTTAGCGTGCCTATGATGGGTTTTGAGTCACCCAGGTCATGAGATGTGTTGTAAATCAAACACAACTGGATGTGCTCATCCTATAGGCCTGACATAATTTCCTAATACAGTGCTATGTGATCATTTGGTTGGAAAAATGTGCAATGTGTTTAGTAAAAAAAATTTTGAATGCTTTAGGAATCAGATGGCACCCCTACACATATAGCCATATACTGAACCATGTAAAGCGGTTGTATCCCTAGAAAAAAAACAAAAAACACCTGCAAGGCAAAGTCATAATGAGCTAGTATGCATCGTTACTACAGCTGTTTCACAGAACAGGAGTAGGACGTATTATTCGGTATTAAACTCTTCTAAAAATCCTTGTAACATACATAACCAAACTGGAAAGTTTTATTTTGTTTTCGTAAAGCGGAGTTCCACCCTGTTAAAAATCAGCAGCTACCAAAAGTGTAGCTGCTGACTTTTAACAATCGCCCACTCACCTGTCCTTCGTTCCAGCGATGCAGCCGCCCGAGGGCTCGCTCGTCTCCCCCTCAGCAGCGCCGGCATCACAAGAGTGGGCACCCGGCTTTGGCTTCAAACCCGGGCGCTCACTGCGCATGCCCGAGTCGCGCTGCGGCTTGTGAATGGCTCAGCGCATCTTCTGGGACCTATAACGTGTCTTAGAAGATCGCTGAGAGGGAAGGGGGAAGGCAAACTTCCTTCCGGCTCCTCGGCACCAGGGGAGGAAGTGGACCTGGGACCCTGTGAAAACAGGGTCCACGGTGCCCCCCCAAAAAAATGACATGTCAATTATGGCATGTCAGGGGGTCACCTCCCCTTAAAGCGGAAATTCCACTTTTGGGTGGAACTCCGCTTTAAAGAAAGCAGAGTAACATTTTAAAGTGCACCTGTCATACGAGAAATATGAGGGCTGCAATTGCTAGTCTCCGTGAAAAACAGCTAGGTGGCTGGATGTGTGGCTTCTGTACTTCTAAGCCACAAGTCCAGCTCAAGCATGTAGCAAATAAAAGCTGGAGAATAGTCAGAAAATCCTCATCAGTGTACCAAATCCTGATCAGTGACTCAAAGTATGAAAGCCAAAGCATTTGCATGATAGCCATGAAAAAGTATCTTTAGAAGTCAACAATTCCAACCTCCATTGTCTTAAAACCATTATTATTTAGATATTCTAATACAGATTTTGAAAAAGAGACTAGAGACCCCATTTTCAGTGGAGCACGAAAGGTGGGTACATGGCATGTCCGGGAGTCCCCTCGAAATGCATTTTCACTTTTAAATAAATATAAATGGCAGAATTTCAAGGATCTCCAAGTGATAGGCACTTTGCATGAATGATAGCTTTAACTTAACTTTTCCAGACAAATAGCATAGCAGTATACTGTTATCTGCTCGCCATGCATCAAGCAAAGCTCCATCATTGGATCCTGGGAAAAAGGGGCGAGTATTCAGCTGCGCGGTAAATTATCTGTGGTCAATACTATTGAAAAGGTAGGGGAAGGCAGCAGTTTTGAAGACTGGGTGGTCATGATCTTCTCCTCCCCTTCACCAGGTTATCAATCCTGGCTCCCAAATAACAGGAGTGGTGGCACTGCAGTGGGAGATCTCTTTAGTTGCTTAAAAAGCGAGCTACTTCAGGCAATGAGCAGAATCAGTCAAGGAACTACTAATGCTATTTTGGAACCACTGCATCTGTGCTAAAATCAGATGCCCACTGAATTCACATTAACCACTTCCATACTGCGCAAATTCCAGCACTCCTCTCCCACATGTAAAAATCATCATTTTTTTTGCTAGAAAATTATTCAGAACCCCCAAAAAATTATATATATATATATATATATATATATATATATATATATATCTCAGACACCCTAGGGAATAAAATGGTGGGCATTGCAACTTTTTATGTCACACGGTATTTGCACAGTAATTTTTCAAACGCAATTATTTTTGGAAAAAAACACTTTCATGAATATAAAAGAAACCCCAAAAAAACAGTAAAGGTAGCCCAATTTTTTTGTATAATGTAACAGATGTTACGCCAAGTAAATAGCTACCTCACATGTCACACTTTAGAATTGCGCACACACGTGATATGGCGCCAATCTTAGGTACTTAAAAATCTCCATAGGCGACGCTTTAAAGTTTGTTACAGATTACATGTTCAGCATTACAGAGGAGGCCTTGGGCTAAAATTATTGCTCTCGCTCTAACGTTCGCAGTGATACCTCACATGTGTGGTTTGAGCGTTGTTTACATATGCGGGAGCGACCAACGTATGCGTTCGCTTCTGCGTGCAAGCTCACAGAGACGGGGGCGCTTTAATTTTTTGGTTTATTTTATTTCAATTTTTTTTATTTTTACACATTCCCTTTCATTTTTTTTTAAATCACTTTTATTCCCATTACAAGGAATGTAAACATCCCTTGTAATAGGAATACTGTGTGACAGGTCCTCTTTTTGAAGATGTGGGGTCTATAAGACCCCACATCTCTCCTCCAGGCCGGAACGCCTGAGATAAAAAAAAAAGAAGGATCTCAGGCTTCCCGGCTTTGTTTACATCTGTAGGCCCGGACGTGACGTCATAACGTCGCGCCCGGGCCATCGAGAGTCATAGTGTGCAGAAGCGAACGCATACGTAAGTCATGCCCGCATGTGAAAACGGGGTTCAAACCAAACATATGAGGTATCACTGCGATCGTTGGAGCGAGAGCAATAATTTTGGCATTAGACCTCCACTGTAACTCAAAACTGGTAAATTTTTAAACGTCGCCGATTGGGATTTTTAAGTGTCAAAGTTTGTCGCCATTCCACGAGCGGGCACAATTTTGAAGCATGACATGTTGGGTGTCAATTTACTCGGCGTAACATTATCTTTCACAATATGGAAAATAATTGGGCTAACTTTACTGTGGTCTTTTTTAACTCAAAAAAAGGCGATTGTAAGAGCGAATGGAGACATCTAGCAAATATAATGCAGGTGTTATCCCAATTTGGCTGCGAAAGGCAAATACACTTTAAAGGGAATTTATAAACATATGAATCAGTTAACAACCCAGCCAAATATTTTAGCTTTGAACAGATTGTGAAAGGTTTTTTTTTTTTTTGCTGTCTGTGACTCCAGTGGAGGATTAATTACATTGCAGCCCACAGCAAACATTTAAAGCAGCCTCTGTGTTACAGCTCATGCACACATACATCATTGGTCCCATCATCAAGGAGATGTCAGGAAAGCCATGTACTCTGTGCTGAGACGGACATCACTCTCCTTTTCTGACATCTAAACTTCCTCTTACAATAGCTGCCATTGACAGTTCTCCTCATTACTAAATAAGTAGGGCATGCGCAAGATTTTGTTTGATGTTACCTTTGGGCAGATGAAAAAGAAGCCAATGGGCTGGCTTTGGGATCAGAGAGTTTGGCATGACTTGAAGCAGTTTTATTGCAAATTTAAAATCATTTGAGGAACTTTAGATTTTAGGTTATATTTTGTAATCAAATATGTGGATAAATAAGTTATCTGCTGATTGTTGGTGCAATGCTTTGCAGGCTCCTGCAACTAAAAATAAAATTACCTGCAATAAAAAAATCTGCATTTATTTATTTATTTTTAAAGTGAACTTATCCTTTAAAAGAAAATAAAATAAAAAATACTATGCAGGCCCCTCCAAAATGTCTCCCAAAACACATAGCAGATTCCTGATGGGGAGGTCTGTGTTCTCTTTTTTAAGCAAACAAGCTATCAATAAGAGCTGTCAGTCATTTGCCAGCAATTTTAAAACTTTTTTCCTTTGACTGTAAAAGTCAGTGCTAAAAAAAAAATAAAAAAAAAAATCACTGCTTCCAGCTGCATGAAATATATTTTCTGCATGGGTATATATTCCCAAGGGTAGTGTCCAACCCCCCTCCCTTTTTTTGACACCCCGTTGCCTATCTGTGGGCATTCTTAATTTTACACATTTAGCTCCAATGGATTTCAATGGGGTTCGGGTTTGGCTTTGAAGTTTACTGAACCCCAGCTGAACCAAACCTAGGGTGGTACAGCTCATCGCTACTGTAAAATGAAGGTTACAATTTCATTTCATGTAATGATGCTTAGATTGTAAGCTCTAACGAGCAAGGCCCTCTGATTCCTCTTGTACCAAATTGTGATGTAACTGTACTGTCTGCCTTCATTTTGTAAAGCGATGCGCAAACTGTTGGCGCTATATAAATCCTGTATAATAGTAATAATGATGCCCCCATACCCTGAAAACTTCTATCCACAGCTCTAGTCCCTAGTAGTGTACTGACTTTTCCGACTACTCTCCTGCTACCTGTCCTTGATTTAGACATACTTTATGTTAAGATCAGAGTACAGAAGGCAGGTTGCTGAGGGGCTCCTATTAAATAAATATAAAAAATTCTATGGGGCCCTATGCTCTGTGGTTACACTCATACATTGCATCCAGATTCGATGAGATCCTCACCCATGGTTGTAGATGGGACTGCTGAGAGCTGTCTCAATCTGTCATCCTGTATACCAGGGATATGCAATTAGCGGACCTCCAGCTGTTACAAAACTACAAGTCCCATCATGCCTTTGGGTGTCATGTTTGTGGCTGTCAGAGTGTTGCTATGCTTCATGGCACTTGTAGTTCTGCAACAGCTGGAGGTCCGCTAATTGCATATCCCTGCTGTATACCATCAGGTTTGATTTTTCAATTTAAAATGCACGTTTAACCACTTGCCGACCAGCGCCGTAAATAGGCGGCGGTCGGGTTTGAGCAGCTCTACCGGGACATAGCCTGCACCTGCAGGCTATATCCCGGTATCATTTTTTAGAGCCGGCGGTCGGCTATCCAGGGGTAGCGACGATCCGGCTCGGGAGCCGCTCGGTCATTACCCCAGGGGCGGGAGGGGACACCCCCCTCCCGCCGCCGCTCTTCTCCGGCCTCCCGTCCCACCGGGAGACCGGAGCGACGATCCGGCGCGTCCGCCGGCTGGAAGGAGACCTGACAGAAGCCGCAATCGGCTCCGATCGTGTCTCCTTCGGCAAATTCCGGAAGCGACGTCACAACGTCACTTCCGGTTTACACGGCGGCTAACGGCGGCAAATTTAAAAAAATGACAGTATTCAGAATCGCCGTTTTTGGCAATCTGAATACTGTGAAGTGCAAAGGAGGGATGGGGGGTCTTTTAGACCCTCCGGCCCTCCAAAAAGAGTACCTGTCACCATATATTATCGCCAGAGTGTGAGCAATAATTCTAGCAAAAGACCTCCTCTGTAACTCTATCCTGGTAACCATTAAAATTTTTTAAAGCTTCGCCTATGGAACTTTTTAAATACCAGACTTTGTCGCCATTCCGCTAGTGCGCACAATTTTCAACCGTGTCATGTATGGTATCTATTTACTCGGCGTAACATCCTCTTTCACAATATCCAAAAAAATTGGGCTAACTTTACTGTTGTTTTATTTTTTAACTCAAAAAACTAAAATTGTTCCAAAAAAAATGCGCTTGAAAGACCGCTGCGCAAATACCGTGTGACAAAAAGTATTGCAGCGATCGCCATTTTATTCTCTAGGGTGTTTGAAAAAAAATCTATATAATGTTTGGGGATTCTAAGTAATTCTCTAGCAAAAAAAAAATGTTTTTAGCTTGTGACCACCAAATGTTAAAAAAGTGGCCCGGTAGGTAAGTGGTTAAATAAAATTTGATGCAGAGAGGTATATTCTAGCATATGACATTCTATACTTTCTGCTTTTCTGATTATTCCAAAAAAGATCATCCTAATCGTTTTATATTACAGAGAGGAACTACAAAGTACAGCCTCTCCACTTCACTGTTTATTACCTTCTAAGCTGTTGCACTGTAATGACTCTTTCTATTTACCAGAGGTAATATAAAGTACCTGCTGGATCAAGCAACTACCTTGATGCTTAATGCACTAACCAAAGTGCTTTTTTAAAACTGGTAAATTATGAACTGCACTCACATATATATTTCCTTCTTAAAAGGAAGAAGATAACATTGCAAACTTTATATTGAGAAGACGGTAGCTGAATTGTCAATGGAAGCATCAAATATAGTATATAAAAGCACACAGCTAAACATGATGAAATCATGAATAGACACTATTGACTGAATATTGAGCCAATAAAACATGAAAGAAAAAACAAAACAGACTTTATGAATACTCCTATTTTTTCCATACTTAACCAAGTTCAATTTGTGATTTAGTTATCATTCAAAGAATCATTCCTGCATGACAATATAAACCAGAGTTTTCCAAATCTGACCCAAGAGCCTTTTTCGTGACTTATCGTAAGAGCATTCAATATAGCATGCTTTGGGTAGAAATCGATCCAAGGTCCACAGAGAGGCAAGGCAAGAGTAGAATCTGTGTTGCCTATTGATAAGAATCAATTTATCAACTGCTTTAATCCCTGAGGCTTTTCCTCTGTAAACTCCCACTTGAGTCCCAGAGCATTTTTCTTTTTAGTTTCAGAGATGCCTTTTGAAGTCTACCCTAGAATATTATACATCTTTTTTTTTTGTTAAGAAAGATACACATATATTACACATATATAATACATATATATTTTTAGATAGTAAAAAAAGCCTCAGATGTTTACCCTAAAAAACTTATGAAATCTTCTGATTAAAAATATATCACATGTGTGTGATTTTTATGTAAAATAGGCGATAGTAGAGCTCAAAGTGAACAGTTGCATTTTATATAGGGAGATTTTTTTTTCCCCCTTTTCAGTGCTAAATGATGTTCACACAGGAAAAACAGTATACATATTACAGGAAAAGCAGCAATGATATTACAGGAAAAGCAGCAACAACATTAAAGAGGTAGTAAACCCATCCATTTAACAGTTTAAAAAACAGTTACATTCCCGTTAAGTGCCGGAAATGTAACACTCTCATTGGTTGTGCTCTAAACCAAATTGTCAAACCATCCAATGGTTGCTGTCATAGCTGATCACATGTGCAGCTGTAGATTAAACAGAGGCCAAGATGGCAGCTTCCTTGGCTGAAAAGGATAGGAGAGTTTTCTACCACTTTAAGATAAGATGAACTTGGGTTTGCATGGACATAAATTTGCACAAACATTTTTACAGGTTTGCAATCGCTAAAATGATGAATGTCATTGTTTCAGTTTACCGTATGTGAACACTCGTGCAGTAAAAGCAAAATGTCACCCTGTTCATTCAGAATTGCTGGGATATATACAGTGAAAAAGTAAGTACTCTACATAGAAATAGAATATATATTTTTTTAAACATATCTGAAATGGTAAAAACTTTGGACCCTCATTCAATCAGTGCCTACAGAAATTTAAAGTTTATATGCTTTGAAAAGGCAAATTTTCCTTGTGTTTGTTTTATCTGTCATGTATTCCACAAAAATATCAATAGCTGTAATGGTGTACTGTGGAGCAAGAATCATATTGAAAGATCCGTTTTGTGGGTCAACTTTAACTCAGAGGGAATCACATTCTCATGAATATGATGCAGAATTTGTTATAGATTCAATGACTGCATGATACCCAGGCCCTGAACCAGCAAATCAAGCTCACACCATAACATTTCCTTCATATGCTTCACAGTTGGTATGAGGTACTTCTCCAGAAATGTCTTTCAGTTTGAACCAAACTGTTACTGTGGCCACATAACATATTTTTTGCACAAGCAGCATGTATTGTAGTGAAATATGTATTACAAAAACAAGAGAAGGGCGCACCGACCTAGTACAGTACCATTTAAAAGGTTTAATAAAAGTATTAGAATAAATATATATACTCACAAACAGAGCAATATAGAAGGCACAAAAACGATAAAAGGGGAAGGCTGACGCGTTTCCTGGGTGAGCCCTCTTCCACAGAGGCTCTGATTAAGAGGGTTCGCCCTGGAAACATGTCAGCCTAGCCATATGGACACAGTTTGGCATCCCTGCTGTAATGGATCGCTGAAGTAGTCCTGGAGGCGCTGTGTTCGCCTTTTATCACTGTTGTGCCTTCTATATTGCTCTGTTTGTGAGTATATATTTTTATTCTAATACTTTTAATAAACCTTTTAAACAGTATTGCACTAGGTCGGTGCGCCCTTCTCTTGTTTTTGTAATCTTTAGTACCATTTGGATGCCCATGGTCCTGAGGAGTGCTGCAAGACCTATGAGTGTGGAAATCTACTCACATTTGTGAAGAATCAGTCACCACCCAGTTTACCAATAGACCCAAGCGCAGGAGGATTGGTCTTTTCGTGAAATATGTATTGCATAGCAAAAAAGCATATTTACAACATAGCAATCAGAACAGTTGTAGATGTCACTACCCTTTGGTAGCCTATGGAAAGATGCCCAACACTGTTGCTCTGGTTGACACGTTGTAAATGCACTCCTTTGCAATACAATACATATTTACTACTTGCACGAGAAAGAAGGTGGTGCTGCATCCCTATCAATTGGCTACTGAATTATTGAGAAGTGTTTGGATGCTGCTTAGACATTAGCACACTAATCTACTTGGATCATACAACCACTGAGTCTGGGGCCATTTTAGCATAGCACTGAGAAGAATAGCCTGTTAACAAAAAGCACCAGGGACAGAGTGGTTAAAGTAAATGTATATGTTGTCTCTATGCAATTAGAACTTAAGTTAAATGTTTTATCTTTCTATAAAAGATATGTCATATTTTTGTAATTTTGTATTCTCATTTTTTTCTGGCAAGTGGAGCTTTATGCTTCTAGTAATATAATTTTCAGGCTATTCCTTTGCTTTGCTAAAAAAAAAGCCTTTTTACAAAGCTCACTATCTGAAGGTGAAATGCACTCACAAGTGACTGAGTGACTCCCCTTCCATTCCTATTAAGATAGCTCCATCAGAAATTTAGAACAGAGAAAAGCGTTAATGTTAACCCCTTCTATTGCACTCTCTTAAAGGAAAACTTTTTATATTCCTTGCCAGCCTTTTCAACCAGGGTGCCTTTAGGGTTTTTCAGGAGTGCTTAGGCAAAATGCCTAAAATTGGCCAAAAATTGTCAGCGGGTGGCTCAAGCCTGACTTTTGGTTACACAAAGCCACAGATTTTCATTGTGCACCATTACAACCTTCTAGTCTCTGGTGTCCTAAAAACCAATGATGTCATCAGGTGATAAGGAGGATGTCAGGCCCCTGCCTCCCTGAGTGAGGGAGAGAAACTGAGAAAAAATATAAAAAATGGAATAATAGCCAGAACTAAGGTGTAAAGGAGTATTTGCTTTGGGAGAATAGATCAGCTCTAATGTTGGGAGTCCTACGTGTGTGAATGTTGCTGGGTTATGTAAAACTGTTTAATTTTTTTACATTTTAGAATGGGGTGCCTCGAGATTGTGCAGAATATTATAGGGTGCCTCAAGATTGTGCAGAATATTAAAGGGTGCCTCGACTGAAACAAGGTTGAGAAACATGTCTCTGTGCAACCGTGTCATGGGCCGCAATGGTTTTAGATCAATAGTAAAAACAATAAAAAAAAATCCCACATTTGGCCTCAAACAATCCTTATCTGTCTTAAAAAGTGAACATCAAATTAACTATGGCCAAGGACATTTTGAATATGTGCAGCCTGACAGCACATAAGCACCAGGTGTTCTTGTCTCCATGCAGCTCCCTTCTATGAAGGCTGATTAAATAGAAGGTGCTGAGACTGCCAATTTCCTCTGCACATTACTTGGAAATGGCACCATGAATTTAAAGATAAAAGCAATTTATATATTTTCTCTAAAGCCTCAGAGATGACAGACCTTTCTCTGTAACTAGTTTAAAACACTTTTGCTCTACCATAGAGTGGACATTTTCTGAAGTGTATAGAGTCCTCTCAGTGGTCTTCTAACTTTATTCTGGAAACAGGCCATATTTCTACAGAAATGAAAGATTACCCTTGAAGGACCTACCACTCTCCACAACTGCTTTTACTTCCCTTCCCCTCACTACCAGGCCTCTCAATTTTCTTAAAGGCCATATCGTCAAAGCTTGCAAAGGGGTAATGATTTCTTGTCTGCCCCGTGTGGCAGCACCGCTACCTGGTGACTGGTTGTTTGGCATCCAGCACTGCTACATAAGATGAAGGGGGTGCGTCACATGCTTTCTATGCCCAATAAGCTGGGTATTTCACTTTGCTACAATTGGTCGAACAAATTGGCCGATTCACTTTAAAAAGCAATTAACCTTGAGCCAAGTTCTGCCTATCAAGATATTTAGAGCAAGAGCAAAAGTAAGTTGCTAGGCAAAGAGAAAATGTGATAGGCATGTCATTGTTAGCATTTCTTAAATGCCTTTAATGTATAAAAGGCATGCAAAATTACTAGTTATGGAAATGGAACAATATAACAAGATTTAAGAAAGCTGCCTACATCTCTTAGCGAGGACCTAAAGTTAGAAACCAATTTTCGGGTCTGCACACATGCTATTTTCATCAACTAAGAGCCAACATGATTACCTAAATCCTAGCCTGTGACCCAGAGTATTCACAGGATGGATCTCATGAATCCTTGCTACTTTTTGCTAATTACCACAAGCCAAGGAACTGGAAATGGCTACTCAGGTAGATTTATCAATGTCTCTGCCTCCTGTCTCTAAGCAATGGCAAAGAGGGAGGATAGGAAACCCATACATGGTCTACTCTTATACCTCACCCGCACCCTCTACTCTTGGCTCTAAACTGCTGCTGCATAGGCTACTACCTTGTAGTATAATGTAACACACATGGAAACTGACGCACAACACCACTGCTAAGCTGTCCAGATACAACTTTATTTCAATAAAGGTCAGGGGGACAGTCCAAAGCAGGGGTCCTCAAACTATGGCCCTCCAGTTGTGCAGGAACTACAATTCCCATCATGCCTTGTCATGTCTGTGAATGTCAGAATTTTACAATGCCTTATGGGATGTGTAGTTCCGCAACAGCTGGAGAACCACAGTTTGAGGATGCCTGGTCCAAAGAGTATCACATTTTAGGGGTTCCCTTTCATTAGGGCTTGATTGAACACCATGTGAATAGACTAGAAGTGAGTGGGCCTTTAATGTTTTTTTCTTCCAGTGTGATTATAAGCAAGCCTTGTCAGCAGGTAGCTTGGCAACAATGGTATCTCTTCAATACAGTGGAGATCAGCATTACAGTTGGTAGGGGGACAGCAAGTATTAACCACTCACATTTGTATTAAAAA
>BLSH010438155.1:411295-424609 GCA_018402905.1 Glandirana rugosa
TGCCTGGGCGGCGGGGTCACCCTTTCCCCAGAATCCCTCTAAATCAGGAATATAAACAGGACAAGTGACAATAGCAGTTTTCACTTTCATTTTCTTTTAGTGTTTAAAACTCTACTGTAGGCTTGTGATTACCTCCTCTTGGGAAAGTCATCCCTAATCTCCCTAAGACCCCTTTCCCACTGGGGCGGCGGGTCCGTCAGAGGCACCTTACTGCTGTTTAAGCAGCGCTTAAACCCCCAAGAAGGGGTTAAAAGCACCCGTGTTGTGGCGCTTCCAAAGTGCTTTTCAGGCGCTTTGGAAGCACTTCCCATTCATTCCAATGGGCAGGGGTGGTGTATGAGTGCTGTATACAGCGCTCCCAACCCACCCCAAAAGATACTGCTTGCAGGACTTTTTTTCCCGTCCTGCAAGCGCACCGCCCCAGTGTGAAAGCACTCAGGCTTTTACACTGGAGCTGCAGGGGAGGCAGTTTTCAGGCGCTAAAACGCCTGAAAACTGCCTCAGTGTGAAAGGGGTCTAACGGGACACAGATAGCAATTAAAACTGGCAGGTGTTCTAATTCCACTCCACGCTTTTTAAAACTAAAAAAGGTTTTGCCATTAACTATGCTTTAAATTCCTTAAGTAAACATCACTTTCCATCAACTGTAAGCCTGCGAATCAAATGCAATGGCTGTGCAATGCGAGTTCAGCCATACAGTTGTATGGCTGAACGTGCATTAGGTTTGCACAAAAAAGGTGCAGGCACTTTTTTTTCCCCCACTGAAATCGGATCGCATAGGTGAGAACACCCATGGGATCCGGTCCTGTGCGAGTTCACAGTTCTGTGAACCGATCTGGGAGTGTCATTAACATTGTATTGACACCCGCAGCGGTTCGCAGAAGCTGCGGGAGACATGCAGTGCGGGAAACCGCACTGGAATAGCGCTGGTTCCAGCATCACATATGTGTGAAACTGGACTTTACAGTAGAATATGCTTTTAAACGAAAGCTTCATTAAAATCTATACATTACATAATTGCTCTACAAGGTATTTTGGAATTTATTTCCATAAAAATCGAACTACTTTCTCAGTCTACAGATGTTGTAATTTAAGCCATCAAAAATGAAAATGTCATTTCCTACAGTATGGCAACTTGGAGGCAATGTGTACAGCGGTTGCCTCCATGAATCACTTCCCTAATTCTGTTGGCTCACTTCTTATCCCCGAAGACTGCACTGAGATGCAAGTCAAATTTCAAGCATACTCTGAAATTGAAATATCATATTTAATTATATAGAGGTGAATATTGGCAAAATATAGTTAAGAAAAAAATGTGAATCTTTAATTTACAGAGTGACATGACTGCATGCTCCCTTTCCTATGTATGGCATACATCCTGCATCTGTGCCACCTTGGCTTGTTTCCTAAGAACAGAATTGCTCGCCAGACCCTAAAGTCTATACTGACAGTGGTATTAAACCCAAAACCAACAATGTATTATATTGTAGCTTGCCAATCATTAGATACGGTGACTCTGCATGAGTTTTCTCTTCTTTGTTTTTTTCCCCTTGTTATCTGCCCAGTAACACACCTCGTGTATTAGGGAGACACAACTCTGGAGAAATGAGCTCTGGAGGTACAACAGACAGCAGCAAGCTAAACTCCCCCTCACACTTTATAATCGTTTACAGGAAACATTTTTTCTTCCTGTTGGGATAAAGGTTTTGCATAAAAGCTGACCATTTTATTCACCCCTGCCCATGTTAAATGGTTTGCCTCATCCATGTAAACCATTCTGCTGGAGAGCTTGAGCTTTTGATTGGTGATACTACATATAACAGATCTGAAAACAAGAACTTGGCCAAATGGCTCCGTAGTCATTAGCAGCTGGAGTTGCAATGTAATGTACAGAATTTGCCCCACTGCTGCCTAGGTTTTCTGTTGCCCCTGCAAGGCCTTAGTCACATGGCACAGCCTTCAAGAAACACACATCCTCATTGGACATGCATGAATCCTGCAAAAGATTCCAGAGATCTCAAATTCATTTTAATTCTTTGTATTTTTTTTGTTTGTGTAACCCTGGCTAGCAGCCTCTTTAAACCATGGGAGCCGCACATCCACAGCACTGTCATTTTTGCAGCCATGCCACAGTTGGCTTCTCTTACCTGCCAGTATTGTATGAGTGGTGGAGAGATAGGTGAGGGGAGCACTGTGATTAACTGCAGCTGTGGCCAGCAGCTTTTAGAACCCAACCAGGAGTACCAAAAAGGAGTACCGAGGGAGGCATACAGTATGAAGAAAAACGGTAAGAGTGACAGTTGTGTGACAGTGACAGAAGAGAGCCTCAAAGCAGCAAAAACCCTGGAGATATGAGCTAAGCAGACAGCCAGCCTAAACCCATTGGCACTATGGAAAGGTGACCAGAACCCTAGGAACAGGGCACACCAGGGGCAAAGATTAAGCTGAGTGCAGCCCAGACAGAAATCCATGAACTGCCTAAGAGGTTCTGCCAGAGATAGTCTGGCCTCTCACCTATACCGCCTGTAAAAGAAGCCATAGGAAAATATATTGCGCTCAAGCAGGATACCTGGCGAATGTCAGACTGGTAAGCGGCCTTTGGCCATCCTTGTATGTGTTGAACTACACCTGTCTGGGGATCCTACTGCCTATGGCGCAGTTTTCTTAAGTGGACTTTTTTTCACTCTCATTTGGGACACTTTGCGAAGAGTAGTTTTTTTTGCTATATAACTTCTTTACCCTGTGGATTACAAATACCGTAGTTTGAAGGTTCAGCACTGCACAGTTACACTTTAAGGACCCCCCTTCTGGCAAACTTTGTCCAGATTTACCCCCTGGACAGAAGTTAACTAGGGTCTGTTTGATTGTAGTTAGGCTCTAATACAGTGGTTCTCAACTCCTGTCCTCGGGACCCACTAACAGGCCAGGTTTGCAGGATAACTGAAATACATCACAGGTAATATAATTTGCTGCTCAGTGATTGCAGTGTTCTAGTCTGCATCTCCCCAAGGTAATACTTAAAATCTGGCCTGTTGGTGGGTCCTGAGGACAGGAGTTGAGAACCACTGCTCTAATAGATAGCTGCATCCTCCGTGCTACAAATCTGAGGATTTTTGTTGCATTGATTGCTGTTTATTGCTACTCTCACCGTTGTACTCCACTCGCCCAGTACATTTCAGGAAGGCCTTTTGCTGGCAGTAAAAAGCAGACATCACCTTGCTGTGTTCTTGAACTGATTTGTTGCATTTACTGTCAATGATGTTAACCCCGCCTTTCTTCAGAGCTTATGTCTGCTTTTAATAAAGCCTATTTATTAACATCAGTGTGCCAGTATGTTGTTGGGTCTAATCAGAGTCCCTGGAAATGGTAGGAGAACCCATCATTTACCCGCGGCACCTACAAGGGTAGTGCAACATTTGTTATCTAGAAAGCAACAGCAATTCCCTCATTGGCACATTTAGTGCTTGGAATTGTGCAGAGGAATGATCATAAATACATTCTATAAAAAAAAAATCTTTATTTGCCATACTTGTAGCGTAAAGGTTTTTATATTAAAACACCTAATATCAGCACCATTGAAAGTGCGCAATAAAACACACTAAACCTTTTCACCAGATTTTCAACTTATTTCAGCAAGGCCTCACATTGTTTCAATAATCTATATGTGTATGAACTTGGCCAGTGTTATTACAACCCGCAATAAAGTGTGAGTAACATTTTCCAGTCTGTGCTCAGCTGCTGCTGTAATGCTTGGCAATGGCCACAAACTGCCATATAGAAGCTGCACGGACCACTGTAGCTTTGCTGTGTAACTGACTAAGCATTTGATCATCGGCTGTATTGCTGAAACTATACTGCATGTATATACATTTGCATACTTGTGAGCCATCCAGCTGCCAGATTCATTTAAACAGTCTATTTCTGGAAACACAAAGCAAAAACAAAACATAAATGATTAAACAGTTTACAGTGTTTCATATACAGCGTCTCCTACAGGGGTGGAATTAACAAATAAAAGAAGGCATTTTACCAATATATTATTTTATTTATAAAGTACTAATATATTATGCAGCGCTAATTGCAAGACTGTGGAGAAAGACCCATATGTATTAGAGACTGCCGTTGCCTTGCCACCCTCTAATTATTGCTATTTTTCACATATAGGGAAAAAGGACCACACATGTCTGGGCCAAATACTTCCAAATTAAAAAAAAAGTTAGGCATTCATACTTTACTTTATACTTTACTTGTAAAGCCTCATTCCAGCCAATTGTTTTCAAAATGTATTTTGTATATATGCTTAATTCGAGTCCCAAATACACATACAAGAAATACGGGGTGCGGACATCACTGTGACAGGAACATATAGATAGCAATAAAAAAAAAATCCAGGAGGTTCTAACCCTTCCAAATATAAAAAGTGTATGTTGCACTTGAAGAGATTTCCCATCAGTGGCGGCCCGTCCATAGAGGGCGCAGGGGTGCCGCTCCCCTCTATCCATGCGTCCGGCCCCCTGATCTACATATCAGGGTGCCGGACTATGGGGAGGGAGTATTTTTTTGAAGCACCTGATTAGAGCCTGAGGCTCTAATAGTCTTAAAAAAAAGGGTGGGCTTGTGTGCGCCCTGATCACACCCTGTTGTGTAACAACAGCGAATGAACTTTTGCTATTTTCACACTAAAGTTCCCCACCAATCAGGAGGCAGGTCATGACACCCATTTCCCGTTTGGCCAAAGTGTCAGGCGATCCTATTAGATGCCTAGCGCTTTGGTGGAAGAGGAGCCACACGGCGGAGAAAGCTTGAGGAGCTCATACAAGAGCCTCCACTGCCCGCACGTCAGGAGAAGAGGAGGAGAGCCCCGCTACTCCAAAAGAAGAACCCACCAGCCGCCACTGTTTCCCATGAGTTCATGTTCTGACAAGAGGATCTCTCCGGTAGGGGTACAGACCACAATAAAACACGGCATACAAAATACATTTTGGCTGAATTTGGGCTTTAAAGAGACCCTGCAGCCAGACCATTTATTTGAACCTGTAAAAGCGCCCCCTGTGTAGGCACCTAAAAGCTCTGGGACTGCTGCTGGGCAGCACCAATTTGGATGTGAGGTCAGAAGCCCCAGCAGAATTAGAGCTGTCACTCAATAGTATTCCACTTTGCTCTTACCCTGACTGCTATATAAAATGTTATGTAGGGAGCTCAAGGGAGGGGCAGAGGAGCTTGGCCAGCACATAGAAATTGACCCCTCCCAGAAGAGGAGAGGACTAAGACATGAAAGGAGGGAGGGGAAATTGTGGCTGTGCTATAGAATTGACTCCTTCTGGAGTGGTTAACCTTCCTACCAAGTTAATAGGCACATTGCAAACAAAAAATGGTTTATGGCACATATGTCAAACACATGGCCCACCAGGTCTTTTCATCTGGCCCTCACACCCAGCTTTGCAGGCAAAACAGAGCGGAACCCCATTCCACCACCTCTGGCTCTCACCTTGCACTCCTACTCCCCGCTGTCACTTGTAAACACGGACAACTTCTGTGTTTACAAGAGATAGCTTTGGTTCCAGCGGCTTCCAAACTAACTGATCCCTGTGAGCATTTACAGTGGAGCACAGCAGGGAGAGTTCTCCAGAATCTGAGAGAGAGAGAATGATTTCCCTGTAAGGAGAGGCAGAGCTGCCTACACAGAGAGGTATTGTGTAGAGCTGGGCCATGTAGCTATGGGAGAAAGCTTGGGGGGGCCTAGCACTCCCCTAAACCCTGCACTCTGTACGTTATGCACTCATGAACCCTGCATTCTGTACATAGCGCACCCCTGAACTTTGCACTCTCTATGTAATGTAATCCTGAACTCTGCACTTTGAACGTTACACAGCCCTCAAATCTTCTCTCTTTACATAACGCACCCCTGAATTCTGCACTCTGTATGTAGTGTAATTCTGAACTCTGTACGCAACGCATTTCTGAACCCTGCACTCTGTACATAGTGCACCCCTGAACCCTGCACTCTGTATGTAACACACTGCTGAACTTTGCACTCTGTATGTAGTGTAATTCTGAATGCCGCACTCTGTATGTAATGCACTCCTGAACCCTTCACTTTGAGGGCAACCATACTGCTGACAAAGTAAAACAATTGGGTTGGGACTATAAATGACACATGTGGTAGGAAGAGATTGGAGTATTTATTAAAGATTTCATAATAAGGAACACAGAACTTCCTGATGATGGCCGTTACCCATAGGCTAAAACGCGTTGAGGTTTGATTAAGTCATCGCAACGTACTTCTGCTTTTGCCGAGACGGGGAAACGAACGGGAGCCGGCGCGAACAACTGGTGCACAAACACCCAACACGGGTTGATTTCCCCATCATGCAAATCGGCTGCCCTTACATTCAGTGCCAGGACTTGCGGGCACCTGTACATGTGAGTTTGGATTTCTTCTGATTTTAACTTCTTGTTTTACTGAATACATTTTAAAACGATACTTGCACTATGAGATTTTTTTTTTCCCTATCTATGGCTACCTATGTGATGGAATAATTGCTGGAGGTGCACAACAACAGGATAATCCACATGGGACACCCCACAATAAGCTTTACCAGACCACGCTAGAGATAGGTGGTCCCTGGAGGAGTGAGTGCACATCCATGTGGGGCACAGTAAGCAAGAATGTAGCACTTTTATCTATCTGAGCACGAGCACTTTTTTCATCACCGATTGGGGTCTATACCTGCGTTTTTTCCATGAAAAGGACTAAATTACAGACTGTACATATTTCCATTTTTTGTCTTTGACCAAGCGCGGTGGTTTATATTGTTTACTGTTTATTAATAATAAATTTAATTATAACAATGTATAAAATTCCCCGAACCATCTATTGGCATCATCAGGCCATGGCATCACACAGATCAGTATCTGTGTATTCCTACTGTATGTACAGACAACATTAGATGGTTCGAGGAATTTTATACATTGTTATAATTATATTTATTATTATATTGTACAATTATGGTTTTATATATCTTTGACACTGTATAATTATGCTGTTGTCTTTATTTTGAATACTTATATGTATAATGCATTATTCCTTATTATGAAATCTTTAATAAATCCTTTTATCATGATCCATCTTCAAACTCTTCCTACCACGTGTCATTTAAAGTCCCAACCCAATTGTTTTATTTTATCAAGTTATAGGGATGGAAGCTCATGGCCCTAATATGTCATGGCTTCATGTAAAGTCCCAACTTCTTCCCCACAACCCCACCATACTGCTGACATGGCCCATGATGATATGGAGTTTGACATCCCTGGTTTATGGAAAGGAGAAATGCTGCATGTAAGCATTTAAAATACTTGAATTTACGGTGCTTTTATCAGCATATAATTAAGCTGGTGATGGGGTCAAAATAGTGCTAGTATTACTGCAGCAAGAGCGAGACTAACTAGCATATGTCAAAGTGTGGCCAGCACCTCATGAGATACAATAAATAATTGAATTCACCAAATAAATGTACTTAGTTAAAAACAATGTATCACACTCTAAAGCCCCATACATACGGTTCGACGATCGCACGTACGATCGTGTCAAATCTTATGTTGGCTGTTGTATGCAGCATACTGACTGCACTACACGATCGTACGGCCGGGGAAAGAACGTTCAGGTGATCTTAATTAGCATCCAGCCATTCCTGACTTTGGAGCATGCGTGTTTTGCACAATACAACTTTGTTGTAACAACTGCTCTGTACACACGATACAACGGTCGTATGAGAGTTTGTTGGTACGACCAAGTTTTCTAGTCTGCTCATACAACTCCCTTGTACGACCGTCGTATGTTCGACTGTTCAAATCGCGCATACGAACGATCGATATCGCATACAACCTGTTGTATGCGATCGTCGAACCGTGTGTACAGGGCTTTAGAGCAGAGAAAAAAACTTTGGTGATAAATGTAAAAATAAGTACAATGCATCCTTCCTAAGGACACACATATTCTCTGCACAGCCAAATTAAAACAGCAGTACTTACAGATCTTCCAGCAAACTAAAAATTCAGGGCTCAATGAAGCCCATGGTACCCATTATAAGTGGTGGTCCTGTGCCGGGCCAGATTTTTTACATAATGAAGATGTGTGGTACACTGGCTGCTGGCCAGAGCCCAACACAAAGTGATCTTATTTCATCACCGACACAAACAAATGTCTTGTGCAGAAACAGCAACGACTTGTGAAGGATTGAGGAGGTGCAATGTTTAACGTGTCGCTTCACAGAGCTTAGGCAGCAGTAGACATATATTTCTCAGGAGTGTGAGAAGCAGAGTAAATTACTGTGCTCTGCTCAGTCACATCAAGGACCAGCAATCAGCACCTTGCAGCTGCTGATGATATACACAGATGAGGACTAATTTTTCCTAAGCAAGCTGATTTTCTTGTAAAAGTTTCAGTTTGGCCCTGTTCACCTCTCTTCAATTCCACTATAATGCAATTTTGCGTGCGATTTTTAAAAATGTTAATTTTTGTGCCTTTTACGCACTTTTTTTTGTTTTTTTTCTTGTTAACCGATGAGGATACTTTTCCTCTTGTGACATCTTAGGGAAATGTGCCTTCTTTTTCTCAGTGTATGCAATTGCAGAATCATAGCTGATTTTACACCAGTGTTTGCAGCAACTATCCCAGTCTTCATTGTGGAGGAGGGTTATTAATCCTGCAGGCTCTGCCTGTGTAGTGTAGTAACTGCACAGGCAGAGAGAGGAATGAGAGTTGTCTACTGACAGCTTACATCCTATACAACAGCTGACAAGTATCTGTGGCAGTTTTCTACATGGAAACCTGCCGTCTTTCCTTTGTTAATCCAGTGCACGTCTGCACTAGTTTCCATTTCACTCTGAAATATAGGTGGTACCGATAAACCTGAAACAGGTTTATCTGCTCCGTTAATGTGGCGCATGCCACTTCTGATAGTTTCCATTATAATGGTACAGGAAGCTTAGGTAATTCCATTAAATTTTTGTTGTAACATGTGTTTATTACGCATCACCATAATGCACATAAAATGCAGAGGTGTGCACCTGGTTGATTAGCGATATACATCATTCTTCCCCTTCATAGGTTTCCCAAGGAAATAACTTTTTTAGTAGTTTTACATTTTTACTACACAGCAAATTGTATAAATTTAAAAAAAAAGACTCAAGGTTATGGACCCTCAAAGTCCACCTCAACACTGCTGTTTTTTTGCATTTAGAACAGTTACTAACCACAGAGAGGGTTAACCATCCAAATTATGAATGCTTTTCTTATTTACCTTAACTTTCACACTGAATAGTTGTTCTTAGGCAGCCCAATGACACAGTGAAGGAGGGAATAGAAGGTATCCAGAAGCTTGTACATTCCTGATGTGCAAGCATCTGCTCATGCTACATATCCCGAGCACTTTGGGTGGATGAGTTGAAAGGGCTCATGCAGATAGGGGCATGTCAACTCAGCTTGGATGGAGCAGTGTGTGCTGTCTATCACTATGGTCCATAGTGGAAGATCAACGTGCTGCAGAGGGTGACAATGCTGCAGTAATTTCACTGCTGTTTGAGAATGTTCTCACCCTATTGAATGAAGTGGGACATGAAGGGCCTACTGAAGCCCATGGTATTAGAAAAGCTTGCTTCAAAGGGTGACCTTGTGATTTCACTGCTTGTAAATATGTTTTCACCCTATTGAAAGAAGAAGTGTTTTACTAAAGCCCATAGTAGGAGGAGATGAGCATGCTGAAAAGGGTGAACATTCTGCAGTAGTTTTACTGTGGAGTAAGAACATTGACTTCCTATGAAAATAAGTTGGACTTGAAAGGTTCTACTGGCAGGGTCACCAGATACAAAGCCTATATTACAGTGGGCTATAAAAAGAAGTTGAACTTGAAGGGAACATGAAGGGTTCTACTAGCAGGATCACCAGGTACAAAGCATATGTTACAGTGGGCTATGAAAATAAGCTGGACATGAAGGGTTCTACTGGCAGGATCACCAGATACAAAGCCCAAGTTACAGTGGCCTATGAAAAGAAGTTGGACATGAAAAATTCTACTGGCAGGATCACCAGATACAAAGCCTATGTTACAGTGGGCTATGAAAATAAATTGGACATGAGGGAGTTCTACTGGCAGGATCACCAGATACAAAGCCTATGTTACAGTGGGCTATGAAAAGAAGTTGGACATGAAAAATTCTACTGGCAGGATCACCAGATACAAAGCCTATGTTACAGTGGGCTATGAAAGTAAATTGGACATGAGGGAGTTCTACTGGCAGGATCACCAGGTACAAAACCTATGTTACAGTGGGCCATTATAAAACAAACAGGGCTGTCTTAACGGATTAGGCAATTTGCACAAAGTAACTGCTTTTAACATCTATGCATAGTTCTACCTTAATGGCATAAATTAAATCTTTTTGACCGGAAGCAACTATTTTTATTATGGATATGAATTTAAATAAAATGGTTTTGGAAATAAAGTCAATATTTGCAATGTAAAATAACCCCATACTTTATTTTCCTGTAGGCAACCCCCAATATACGACCATTTTCCAGTGGGTTTTTACATAAGGCCCCTTTCACACGGGCTTGTCCGTTTGCGGACTCTGCTCTGCTCAGCAGGGTTTGATCCACTGATCCCCGCTGAGCAGGCGGATGACAGATCCGTCTCCGTTCACTGTGCAGAGACAGATCTGTCAGAGCCCCGCTCTGCTCTATGGAGATCGGATGAAAACGCATCCGCCTGTCGGTTTTCATCTGCTCCGCTCTGATTCTACAGACGGGTGGAAAATCCGTCTGGATTTCACGGACAGGATCGGACCGGAGAGCGGTGGATGTCAGCAGACATCAACTCACAGGTGGACCAGAACGGAATGCCTGTGTGAAAGGGGCCAGTTTGCACAGGTGCTCTATACAAGAAAACAGGTGGCCCTGTTTGCATGGCCATTATCTTTGCTCTGTGCTCACTTTCTACAGTACCACCTGGCCAAGGTAAATTTATCAGGAACTCAAAGAGTACTTGCATGTATTGTTGCCACTTTGCCTTTTTTCTCTGTCACATCCACGGCATTCACTGACAATGGTTTCTAATGACCCAGGACTGGGTTTATAATTTAGGGTTGGTTCACACCATAAAAACTCACTCCAGATCAATTCCGGATATGTTTCTGCATGCGCGTTTTGGACGCATTCCGGTGCGTTTTTGATGCGTTTCCGGGTGCATTCCAGGTGCTTTTTTTTCTTCTTTTATTTTTTTAATTTTTTTTTTACTATACTGGGGTCCAATTCATTTTTGATACGTTCCAGTGCATTTTTGATGCATTTTACTACGTTACAGTACAGTCCAGTGCAGGTAAAATGCAACATACTTTTTTTCTGGAACTGGAAAGCCCTGGAACTGACTGCACTGGTGTAAACTATACCATTGGAAACCATATAACCTACTTTCCATGCATTTTTGATGCAGAAAAAAATGCACTGGTCTGCATGTGGTGTGAACTGGCCCTCAGGCACCATAGGTCTATGCCTATAAGTCGCAGAGGGGTTGTTTTTTCTGTATAGCTATTAGCCACACATTTTTCCCATCATGTTAAATAAGGTTATATTATATTGTTACAATATTCCCAGCAGGTTGGGAGCAGAGTCGTTGTATATAACTTAATAGCTGTAAAGGTATACTAGGACTAAATCGCCCAGCTCTTGACAAAGTCCTCAACTAATAAAACGCATCAGTCAGTGGACAGATGATCTGATCTGAGTTTTTATGCTGGCTATATAGTAGCTGTGCATGTGTGATCCTTATGGTGAGGTTTTTATTTTATTAAAAAATTTTACTTCATTATGAGTGGTGTTTATCTTTATTGAGGTTATACTGTGCATATGAGATTATGGGAGGAGGGAAACTGCGAAAAATGAATGGGAGGGTTAGTTTGCTGATGTAATATATAGACAAACGTAATACAACTTAGTTCAAGGTGAACCCAGTTGGGAGTAGGATGCGAAGAGCATTGGTATGGGAAGTTAAAGTGGAGTTCCAGTCATTTTTGTGTTTATTAAAAGTCAGCAGCTACAAAAAGTGTAGCTGCTGACAATACACACACTCACCTGTCCCAGGATCAGCAATGTGCTCACCCGAGCAATCCCTTCTCTCCCTGGTGCGGGACTTCAACTGCGGGCACCCGGCAGTGACAACTTGCAGCTTCACAGCCAGGTGCCCACTACACTTGCGCAAATCGCACCGTGCCTCCTAAATGGTCTGGCAGTCTTGTGTGACCTGTGACGTGCCCCAGAAGACTGCAGGGAGGGAGGGGAGGAGGAGATCCTATGCTGGGAGCGGGTACCTGTCAAAACTAGGTACCTGCCCCCCCCCCCCCAAAAAAAATTGCATGCCAAATGTAGCAGGGGAGGAGTACTTAAAATGAAACTTCCCCTTTTGGGTGTGGCTCCGCTTTAACAGGCATACTAGGAGAAAGTCACAATCTGTTGGGTATGAAATCCACATAGGAATTATTGCTTTCGTTGAACTGTTTACTGTGTATTTCTAGGCAAACACTGTTCTTTTCTTTTTCTAGTATTGGATGGTTGAAAGGCGTGGGGAAGGGTTAGATCACCTGCTATGGCATTTTTTTGGCCTTTCTCCCCCATTTCCTCATTTGCACTGATGACCATTGCCACTGAAAATGAAAGTGAGGATCAATTTGAAATGTTAGAGTTGTCCCCAGAACAAAAGGAAATCTTCCAGTGGGAACACTTATCTCTTCCAGGGACAACTGTCTAAAGCCTAGTACACATGGACCAAATGCGGGGCAACATTGGCCGGTTCAATAAAAAACGGCCGACATTCGGCTTGTATGTATGGCAGCAGATCCGCCAGTCGGCTTCTGTTGGCTGATCATGCTGGAAAACCAGCAGCCAACCGGCTCCCGATCAGCGCTCTCAACCAATGGCTGAGAGCACTAAATGGACTGTTCTAGTGGGGAGGCCATCCCCCTGTCATTACACAAGAGCTCAGCAGGGGAGATCGCTGTACAACATCAGATTGTTAGTACAGCGGCTCCAACCTTAGCTGACAGGTTTTTTTCGTACAATCCGTTGGGTTGGACGAAAAAAAAACAAAAAAACGGATAGTGTGTACTAGGCACTTTAGAGGGGAATTCAACTCACTCTAGGAGATTGCCTCTAAGTTCCTGAAGGCTTTCTGGGACAGGAAGTAAAGGGAAATTTGGTACAAGGTATACACTTTAAAATATAGATTCAGTTTGGATCATCATTACCCTTTGAGGCACGCATGG
>BLSH010438155.1:426009-440506 GCA_018402905.1 Glandirana rugosa
TTTTTTGGGGTCGTTTCGTACTAGGTTTAAGGAAGGACTAGGGGGCACCCCGTTAGACTATAAGGGACCTAGTTGAAATGGATATTTACAATCATCGGTGAATATAATATATGTAAATCCTTTCTTAGGTCCGGAAAAAAATTCGTTAGATGACACGACCGGTCTTGGTAGAGACCTCCCTCAGACTTTTAAAGTAAAAGTAATCATTAGTGGGGTTGAATCGACATTCGCTTTTGACATTAGTGACAAGAAAATTAGAAAATGCAGAATGGAAAATTCTCAAATGAATGAATTTCTAGCAGTGTATGTGGTTTGCGTTCTGGAAAGTCTATTCTTTCTAAAAGCAAATGTTAAAAGAAAATGAAATTTTCAGACTCCCTCCAGAGATGGTTCTGGCCAGCACAGTAGATTGCTTAAAAAAAGGCCTGGATTCTTTCCTAAATGTATATAATATAAGTGGCTACTAACATTTATAGGTAAAGTTGATCCAGGGAATATCAGATTGCCCCACGGGGGATCAGGAAGGAATTTGGATCATGCTTTGCTGGGGTTTTTTGCCTTCCTCTGGATCAACTGTGGGTGAAGGATTGTGTGTATGGGATTGTATGGTTATATATATATTTATTTTTTATTTTTTATTGGTTGAACGAAGATGGACTTCAACCTGACTAACTAGGTAACTATGAGATGTTGAAGAACCTTTGAACGATAGTCTTCCATTCATCAAATGTTCTGAGAACTTAAAATGGAACTTCACTTTATCAACATTTTTAATCATTATGATGCTAGCATAAGTACAGTAAAATCTTGGATTGCAAGCATAATGCGTTCCAGAAACATGCTTGTAATCCAAAGCACTTGTATATCAAAGCCAATTTCCCCATAAGAAATAATGGAAACTCAGATGATTCGTTATACAACCATTTATTCTTTCAGTTTATAGTCCACATAAAAAAAATTAAAGCAATGTGATAGGTTGTGTAGCCATAAAATGTCCATCCACAAATGGCAGCCTCCACAAGGGGATTAGAAGCAAAATCCAGCAGGAGTTACAGAGTATAAAAGAGAAGAGAGGCGCCTCTAAGTGTAGCAATATGGTTACATTTAATGAAGGTACAACATTTAGAAACTAGCATGGTTGGTGATTAAAAGAGGCACATCTAAGTATGCAAGCATCCGGGGTAAAGCTGTCCACATAGACCATCCTGAAAGCGGAGCTTGAATCGCTCGTGGAGCGCAGTGTGGAAGGGATGACGTCAATGGCGGTGCGGAGGATGGTCTATGTGGAAAGCTTTACCCCGGATATCTGTATAGTTAGATGTGCCTGCTTTAATCAATACCATGTGAGTTGCTAAAAGTTGTACCTTCATAATCATATTGCTACACTTAGAGTCGCCTCTCTTCTCTTTTTTACTTGTGATGTGACGCTACTCTTATATCAAGACTTTGCTTGTATATCAAGTCAAAAATTATTTAAAAATTTTGCTGGTCTTGCAAAACTCTCTCAAACCAAGTTACTCTTAGGCTTTACTGTAAATAGAAAAGATAGGAAAATATATCATATTCACTTGTTTTAAACTTTTTTTTATATTCCTTCAGCTACTTCCTGGTTTCCAGACCTAAGCAAATGATGTCATACATGCCAGAAGTCTTCAGGAAGGGAGGAGGGGCTTTCTTAGCTAAGCTCGCCCTCCTACATGAATGCCTGAGCTAAGAGTAGATGGATTCCAGGAAGTAAATGCTACACGAATCATCTGCCATTATTTAAGGTGGCCACAGCCAGAAATGCTGGGGGTGTTTTTCAAACTGATTTCTTAACAAAATAAAGCTAGGAGACATGGATGGACAGGGGAATTTGCCAAATGACAGCTACAGTGCAGATCTACTTTGCCAGGAGGCCATCAAAAGACGTCCTCCAGAGCATGTGCTGCTTGCGCGTCCCTGTGGGGACGCACACTGCGCTCTCTGTGATCACCGAGTCTATGAGACTCGGCTGATCAGACATCGGAGTAAGTCCAATGACAGCTGATCACGTGATGTAAAAAAAAGATCGGTGATGGGTTTTTTTCCCCTCGGGCTGACAGCGGGAGGGGAAAAAAAGCAGATCTCCGGCTTCTGTCAGAGGGACATTGGTCCCTCGCGCAGAGATCCGCGGATGGCTGTCTGTGCCCACCAGTGCCCCCTGCCAGTGCCACTTAACAGTGCCAAGCAGTGCCACCTACCTATATCCAGCAGAGCCACCCATCAATGCCCACCAGTGCTGCCAATCAGTGCTGCCCATCAGTGTCACCTACCAGTGCCCATCAGTGCCACCCATCAGTATCGCCTATCAGTGCCACCTACCAGTGCCCTTCGGAGCCGCCCTTCAGTGGCAACCATCAGTGCCACCCATCAGTGTCATCTCTCAGTGCCCATCAGTGCCACTTATCAGTGCCGCCTTATCAGTGTACATCAGTGCAGCCTATCAGTGCACATCAGTGCAGCCTCATCAGTGCACATCAATGAAGGAGAAAAATGACCTGTTTTCAAAAATTTATAACTATGAAACTATTTTGTTTTGTTTTTTTCAAAATTTTTGATCTTTTTTGTTTTTTAGCAAAAAAAACCCCAGCAGTGATTAAATACCACCAAAAGAAAGCTCTATTTGTGGGGAAAACATGATAAAAATGTAATTTGGGTACAGCGTTACATGACCGCGCAATTGTCATTCAAAGTTTGACAGTGCTGGAATGTGGGAATTGGTCTGGGCAGGAGAGGGGTTTAAGTGCCCAGGTAAGCAAGTGGATATAAATGATTTAAATAGAATTTTTGGTTTGTGTTGTAGCAGTTCTGCTTTAAACATACATTATAATCAGAGGTATGTGTAAGTCTTAAAAGTGAAAACAATGCAGACATTTACCCATTTTGAACATGCACAGCATGACACACCACACCACACCACGCACCTTATTTAATATGGTCACTATATTACGTAAACGGTTACAACTTTGGAAAAAGTCATGTCTAGCCTTTCATTGTTTTATAGGGAGTGAAACCACTAGTGGATGTTGTAAAATGAAACACATAATTTCCCAGCATTTAACGGAATTACAAAATAAGTGCATCATGCCAAAATCAACTCCGAAACACCTGTAAGAGTGAGATCATCTAAACAAAATGACAGGAAATGCAGGGACTTTATGACTTGTGTTGGAAATCATAATTCTGAATGCTGGGCACATTGAGTAAACGCGTACACCAATACACAATGCATGCCAATGTCTAGTTATCTGCCCACCACAACTGGAACCTTTTCTCCAGGTTTATGTGCCCTCGTACATTTCCACAACCTACTGCAAAGAACACAGGTTGCAGGAAGGACAATGTTGAGATTTGGGGTACTTGAAGTGTGCTGGGTTAGATTCATACCAAGGCAATGATATTTACCGTTGGCTCCTATCTGTTAATTTTCAGTATTACCAAATGGCAGGTTCTCCTTAAGAGTTTTTAAACCAATTGGATCTTTAGCTTCTCGAGAGAAAGCCAGCATTTCTATGTATTTCTGCAAAATCAGTACAAGCTGTATACTGCATACAGCTGTGAATAAACGCTCTTTGTTTCAACAGGCAAGGGTTTTTAGACTCATGAAAAGTCTTGAACACAAAAAGGTATCCTGCTTTCTTGTAGCGTTCAAACACGAGCATGTAATTGGATCTCAATTCTCTTTCTCAACTGGGCATGATCCAATGTGGGAAATGAACAAGCAATAGGTAACACAACTGCCAGATACAGAAAAACATAACTGGAATTGCCAAGTGTAGGAAAGGCTGGCCTTTTACAGAATACAACAAAATGATTTTTGTTTCTCTAAATAATGCAACCAAAAAGCTCTGATTCCGATTTGAAGACTCAAATATTTAAAGTGATTGTAAAGGCTTTTTTGTACATTAAAACCACTTCCCGACCGCGCACTGCCTTTTTACTGCGGCAATGTGGATGTATTCCGTGAATCGCCATAAATAAATGGCGATTCGCGGACAGGCAGATAGGGGGCGAGAGTTCTCATGCCCGCCGCACTCTGCATGTCCGCTGGCAAGCCGCGATGAGCTGCTAGAAGGAAAGAACGGGGAACCGCCGAAGTAAACACGGCGGTTCCCCATTCTGACAGGCGGCATGTAAGAGATCTACTGATCCCTGTCACTGGGATCAGTTAGATCTCTGGTGCTCCTGGCAGACCAGCCCCCTCACAGAACACACCTAGGAAACACAGTTAACCCCTGCAGGTTAACCCCTTCCCTGCCAATGACATTTATACAGTAATCAGTGGATATTTAAATTTCTGATCGCTGTATAAATGTCATTGGTCCCAAAAAAGTGTCAAAAATGTCTGACATGTCTGCCCCAATATCAAAGTCCCAATAAAAATCGCAGATCACCACCATTACTAGTAAAAAAAATAAAAAAAATGTAAAAAAACCCGCCAGAAATGAATTCTCATGGCTTGTAAACGCGGCAACTTTTGCATAAACCAATCAATAAACACCGATTGTGATTTTTTTTACCAAAAATATGAGGAAGAATATAAAATCGGCCAAAACTGTTGAATAAATTTGTTTTTTTATATTTTTTTTTCTTGGATTTGTATTTTAGCAAAAAGTAAGAAATATTGTTTTTTTTTGCAAATTTGTCGCTCTTTTTTTGTTTATAGTGGCGATCAGAAATGATGCAGAGGTGACCAAATACCACCAAAAGAAAGCTCTATTTGTGTCAGTTAAAGTACAGCAGTGTCGAATCGCAAAAAGTGCTCTGGTCCTACAGTGGGAAATCCTTAAGGGGGTGAAGTGCTTAAAATAAAAACAAACAGAGATTATACGTACTAGTATTGCACAGAGTGGTTCCTTTTCTGGAGTCCCCCACCAGCGCTGTCCGCTCTTTTTTCTTCCGAGTGCCCCCCTAGCAAGCTGGCTGCTGAGGGGGCACCCGTATGGGTGTGTTTCCAAGCTGGGCTATGTGTGTCCATGGACATGCACAGTGCGGCTCAGCCATGACCCCGCTGCCCCCTCAGAGGATTTGACTGATAGGCAGTGGAGTGTTTTTTTTTTAATCCTAATACATAGAATGCTTACTAATGTAAAAAACGTCTAGGCAGCTCATAGATAGAGTTTTTTCATTCAATCAGCGGGTTGAATTAAAAAAAAAAAAAAAAAAAAAAAAAAAGGGACCCTATTACCCCATCCATACATTCAGGGTGGATGGGGGAAATCTCCCTGTTCTGACAACAGGGAGACTTCCCACCATCTGAATAAACATATTAGTGATTGCACTGATCAAGTGGGAAAAATCTGACAGGTTGGTTGTACAGAAGTCGAGCGGTAGTCAATCCCTGCTGAACCAGCCAAATTTCGATCCACTTGTTGGCAGCTTTAGATTTTGGAACCAGTCGATCCATCGACTTGTGTCAATAGTCCTAGATATTTTTACTGCTAGCTATTTTTGTCTTAGGTTTAATGGTTATCATATACCCTTTTCTTTCTTTTTGTGTGTTCATTTTGGTTGCCCCTATTTAGATGTATACTGTAGTGAGCGTCCCTCGGTCTGAATTCGAGATATTTGTTTGTTCTTAATGTTATATGGACATCCTGATATATGTCTATCGTTATTGCATTTTCACTTCTCATACTCCTATGTCGCTTTATATTCTATTCCATTGTTATATCCCTTTTTTAATTTTTAGATATCAATGGTGCTATATCTGTATAACCTGTAGCACACTATGAGACCTGGAAGGGAATTTGTGTTTAAAGAATGAAAAAAAAAAAAGAATGTAACTAACACAAACTGGAATGAATAATGCAGCCCAAATAACTATGTTGCAGATGACTGGCAGAAATTTCACATTGTTCCTCAGCAATGGAATACAATATAAAGTGACATAAGAGTAAGAGAAGTAATAAAAGAATTATGTTACATAGTAAGTCCATATGGGAGTTCTCCAGATAATAAATTGACAGTGAAAGTGCAAGATTGTAGAGTACCCACATGATAAAGGTAAGAGGTATGAGGTACAGTGAAACCTTAGTTTGAGAGTAACTTTAACTACTTCAGCCCCGGAAGGATTTCACACTTTAGGACCATAGCACTTTTTGCGATTCGGCACTGCGTCGCTTTAACTGACAATTGCGCGGTCGTGCGACATTGTACCCAAACGAAATTTGTGTCCTTTTTTTTCCCCACAAATAGAGCTTTCTTTTGGTGGTATTTGATCATCGCTGCGTCGTTTCTGATCACCGCTATAAACAAAAGAAGAGCGACAATTTTGCAAAAAAAAATCCCAAATTTCTTACTTTTTTGCTAAAATACAAATCCAAAAAAAAAAAAATACAAAAAATTTTTTTATCGGTTTTGGCCGATTTATACTCTTCCTCATATTTGTGATAAAAAAAAAAAAAATCGCAATTGGCGTTTATTGATTGGTTTGCACAAAAGTAGCTGCGTTTACGGATGATGAGAATTCATTTCTGGAGTTTTTATTTTTTTTTATTTTTTACTAGTAATGGCGGCGATCTGCGATTTTTAGCGGTACTGCGATATTGGGGCAGACATGTCGGACCGTTTTGACACTTTTTTGGGACCATTGGCATTTATACAGCGATCAGTGCTATAAAAATGCACTGATTACTGTGTAAATGCCATTGGCAGTGAAGGGGCCGCTCTAAGGGTTAACTGTGTTCCCTGGGAGTGTTCTAACTGTATGGGGGCTGCCCTGGCTGGGGAAAGGAAGTGAAGTGATCACAGCTTCCATGTAGAGGAAGGCTGTGATCACAGCCCTTCCCCCTCTCACAGAACGGAGGTCCGTGTTTACTTACACGGACCTCCGTTCTTTCAGTGCGGGGGGGCATCGTGGGTAGCCGGCGGCGATCGAGTCAGCTGCACCCGCTCCCTGGCCCCCCTGAACACAGTGAGTGCGCAGGCGTGCCTCCGGCGGCGCACACGCTCACGGTGCACGATCTCGCAGCCGCCGTCGTATGACGGCAGTTTGCGATATCGAGCCACTTTGTCGCCGTCAACCTGCGGTTGATGGTCGGCAAGTGGTTAATAAAAATTTTAACTAGATAAACGAGCGATATCTTGATATACAAGTAGCGTCACATCACAACCGAGTATAAAAGAGAATAGGTGATAGCTTGTGTAACCATAAAATGTCCATCCAAAAATGGCAGCCTCCACAAGGGGATTAGAAGAAAAATCCAGCGGGAGCTACAGAGTATAAAAGAGAAGAGAGGCGCCTCTAAGTGTAGCAATATGGTTACATTTAATGAAGGTACAATATTAACAACCCACACGGTTACTGATTAAAAGAGGCACATCTAAGTATGCAGGCATCCAGGGTAAAACTGTCCACATACACCGTCCTCTACACCACCATTGACGTCATTCCTTCCACGCTGCGCTCCACGAGCGCTTAAAGCCTCGCTTTCAGATCGCTCTACTGCAGGGTAGTCTTTTCGGTCACGATTGCAGACTGACCGCTGTGATAGCCGGCGGTGTGGAGGAAAGGTCTATGTGGACAGCTTTACCCTGGATGCCTGCATACTTAGATGTCTCTTTTAATCATCAACCATGTGAGTTGCTAAATGTTGTACCTTCATTAAATGTAACCATATTGCTACACTTAGAGGCGCCTCTCTTCTCTTTTATACTCTGTAGCTCCTGCTGGATTTTGCTTCTTATCTCCTTGTGGAGGCGGCCATTTGTGGATGGACATTTTATGGTTACACAACCATCACATTGCTATAATCATTTTATATGGACTATAAACTGAAAGACTTATGAATAGTTTCCATTATTTCTTATGGGGAAATTTGCTTTGATATACGAGTGCTTTGGATTACAAGTATGTTTCTGCAATCCAAGGTTTTACGTTATAAATTAAACTGCCAAATGGATCAAAACTGTAATGCAAACAAATATGAAACAAAAACCGACAACAATTAGAAGCCAAAATAGATGTGACTTTTTAAAAGTTACTTTAGCATAACGTAGGGGAGTTAAGGGTACATAAGACCACCCAAATAAGGGTGATCGGAAACTACGCAAATGCCTCGGAATCCCAATAAAAACAGTCACTGAACAGGAGATGCTGATTATTTTGTACAGACATCCACAAGGAACAATGATTCAATGAAAAACTGATTGTTTTAGCAATGAAGAAGAAAGCACATACCTGAACTGGCTCAAGGTAACAGTAGTACCTTGCGTGAGTGTTAAGCCTAGTACACACGGCCTAATGTCGGGCAACATCGGATGGTTCAATAAAAACTGGTTGACATGTGGCCCGTGTGCATGGCAGCTGGTCCACCAGAAGCCAGCCAACGAGCATCCTGCAAAACCCGCACCCTACCAGCGCTCTCAGACAATGGAGAGTGCGCTGACCAGAGTGTTCTGGCGGGGGGGTCTGGCAGTCCCCCTGTCAGAACATCAGGGAAGATCGCTGTACTAACATTGGATTGCATCAGAAGCTGTCAGGTTTTTTATTTTTGTTCAACAAACTGGGTTGAACAAAAAAAAACTAGCAGTGTGAATTATGTTGATCACTAAACATACAGTACGTTATCCGCAATTAGCCTGTTCAGGATAAAACCTGATTGATTTGGAGAGATCAGTATAGAAATAATAGATGTAAATCTGTCTACCAGTAATCTACTGAAAATTTTCAGATCATTCTTAATAACTGTTATGGGTCTTTAGTTTTGGGCTGGGTATATACTGTATGTTTTAGATTTACACATAGATTTTATATTATTACAATAGGAACATTAGTGGGTACACATTGAGCAGGCATTGTTACAAGCTTATGTGCAAAGAAGTCAAGGCATAAAAAGCCATCTGCAGTCTGCCCAGTTTAACAGTGTCTAAAGACGATTAGATTTTTTTTTTAATCTTTTACAAGCTATGTGAGAAATAAGCAAATTTACTGCAGACTGGCTGCCTCCTAGTGTATCTTAATAGTCAATCCAGTTGTTGCTCAGTGTAAATGCTATGGCAGTGATTTTACGAGATATTTACACACTATAAATGTGTTATTCTTGCCATTTCTTTACAATGTGTTACAATTCAAACCAGCCCTAACAACAACTGCAGAAAGACTAGCTCCAGCAGTATTTTACATATAATGTGGATTTGTGCCTATCGTTCATTTTAATGTATTTCCTGTCCTGCTGACTGCATCCCTAAAAGGTCATTATTGTTTGATTTTGTACTGGTCTGTAAAAACCTATTCATAACAGAAATAGCAAGCTTTCACCAACCAAGTGTATTCTTGGAATTGCAACAAGTATGAGGCGCAACACCTTAGGTATGCCAGCCCACAAAGTTCATAAGTCTATAAGTATATTAGTCCATGCAATGTATAGCTTGCTGGGGTGGCAGAGTTGGTGGCACCAGGTCAAGCCTCTTGGGGGGACTGGAGGCAGAGTCCCAAAAAACACTTAAAAAACAAGAGAAAGAGGCGCTCTAAGTGCAGACCAAAGGTTTATTAAAAACAATGTTTAGGCAACTCACATAATAAAAGCAGCCAGGAGCAGGGTGGAGGATCGTCTGTAGACGGGGGGATCCAGTGGAAACATCCATAACAGGAGCTGCAGCGGTGTAGTCATATGAACGTCTGGGGTCCTGTATGTGTAGTGGCTGGCTATAAACAGGGACATCCAGGACGAAGGGTGTGGAACGCGGAAACCGGAAGTGCTGGGGGGGTGGCGTCACTGTATCACGACACGTTTCCTGAGCTGGCACACTGTGATGACACGGCAGTTGCACTCCATCATTCTCGCGGTGTGCTTCTGCAATTTTGTGTACAGATTGTAAGTTCACATGGGCAGAACCCACTCTCTAAAGGCGGCCATCCCATGGATCACCCCGAATTTTGATCCATGTATGAGCAGGCTGGTTGTACAGAAGTTGACCTACCGATAGACTTCTGTACATTGTTGTGTTTTTCCCGAATGATCAATGCCGTCAGCTATAGTCGGCAGTACTGATCAGTGTATTCTGATGGCAGGGAAGTCTACATTAACTCAGTAGGAGGATTCCCCCCATCCACATCGAACCCGCTGGTTGAATAAAAAAAAAAAAAAAAAAAAAGATTAATGTATGGCATGCCTAATTCTTACTATACTTCTATACTATACCTCATTGAACAACTGTGAATACTAATCTTTGGAACATTTTAGCTATCAATCAACCTGTACCTTCATTATATCTAATACTGTACACAATACCATGGGTGATGGCGATACAATGATAGTGGTAAAAGTTTCACTGTAGCCCCTGGGAAGGAGAGAGAGATCAATCCAAGAGAAGATCACAACAGCTACAATAAAATGAACTTTTCATAATGTAAGTAAATATGAAAATAGATTTTTTCGATTTGGGTTTAATAACACTTTAAATTCAATGTGGTTCTTATGAATCAATCATAGTGTAGATGGGCAATAGCCAACTTAATGGCCAATGTCAAAAGTGCCTAGGAAGGCTTAAAATTAAGATGACGTCTTCTGTACCCACCCAAAGAAAAAAAAAAGACAAATCAATATTATTTGTGACAACCCCCCATCCACTCTTGCTTCTAATAAAGTTCAGCTACTTGGAATCTATTCACACTTTACAGCGGTAATCTTATAGCTAGAGAAAACAAGAACATCAAAAGCAAAAGTATTAGAGTGACATATTCCAGCAATGAGAGTGATGCAAAGGAAGCGGGCAACGACACGGTGTCAGTCACGTGACCTGTGTTATTTTAATCTAATGGCCATACTACAAAGCAACACATGCTACTAAAGAATCAAACAAACCACATGCATCATTTCATGAGGTGTACAAATCCTTGGCTTAAAAAAAAAACAAAAACAAAAACTTTAAGCATTTCTTGCATTTTTTTTATGGATTTGGGAGCTCAAAAAACTCCAAAAAACAAACACAATTTCAGATTTATTAAACTGAAATCCATAAAAATATTGCTAATGAAAGCTCCACTTGCACACTGCCAACATCTTCAATAATCTACTCTAAGCGCAGCACATGACAAAAATGGATGATATCAGATTAAAAATTTGGGTTTATTCCTGAGCAGTGAAATGGAAAATGAATAGCAATGTACAGATATGACAGGCAAACTACTTTTACCTAACATTTTTATTGTAGATTTTCTTGTTCGCATATTCTTCTAAATGCCATAAAAAGTTACAATAAAAACTTTATTGAATTGTCAGCAGTTCTAATGTGAAAACACCATCATGTAATATTGAGGCTTGGTTCATACCTGTGTGTATTGAATTGTATTGTAACTGTACTGTCTGCCCTCATATTGGGCAGACAGTACAGTGATGCGCAAACTGTTTGCAAACTGTTTGCACTATATACGTCCTGTATTATAATAATAATAATAATCATAATGTGTTAAATTCACAATAATGAGCACTGAGGGGCCCAAAGTAGTCAAACAAAGTGTAGGAAACACATGAAGTACATGTCAACATGCATAACATCCTAGGATTGGTTCTCACCTGTAAGGGTACATTTTTTAAGCGATAGATGTGACATTCACCAAATATTCACTTTGTTTAAATGTTTAAATTACAGTAATTAATTCACCTGATGGAGCAAGGAAACATGCATTGATATGGGGTTTTTTTACATGTTGAGGTGTGTGTTAGCAAGTGTTTTCATGTGCTTTCGATAATTTCTATGAGCCCCCAAAGTGCACCAACATATATTGTTAATGCAAAGGTGCAAGCCCCTAGCATACGTTTTATCAGTTAAAGAGTAATTCCACTTTTGTTGAGAAAAAAACATTCCCCTCTGGGTGATCTATGTACATTACAAGGATTATAACAACCTTTGTTGCAGATTCCTACCTTTTGTTATTCTGAAGAAATCACTGCTTGTTCCTCTGTGCCTCTATACTGAGTGGGTCTAATGGGAGTAGTTTCATAATTATCTATCAGCTGTGGCAGCTGCAGGGCACTAATGAGGAAAGCTGCTGGGCCTGAATCCCTTTAGACGTGTACCTACTGGAAGTATCTCACCAAAAATTATATTTATGTTGCAGGGGATGCCTGAAATCTGACTTTTATCTTAGGCAAACTTCAGGGAAAATTGGTGAGCCAATCACACAAGCAGGAAATGATGTTCATGGGGAGTGGTCAATACACATTCTGTGTATAGAACAACTCCAGGTAGCCATATTACATTGTATTTATAGAAAATTACAATGGCTGCAGATTGAAAAGAAAATTACATTTTTAACAGCATTCAATTATAATATGACTTGTATTGCAATTGTACATGCTATATTATTTTTTCTTTATTTGCTATTTTTTTCCCCACGAAAGTGGAGTTACCCTTTAAATTAAGGCTGCTGAACTAACTAATAACATATACTGCTTCTTGATGACGTAAAGTTTTCACCCCTATCTGAATAGGCGCTGGCCGCAATATGCACATTTAGGTTGGCTCCTTGTCCTTACGGGGTCTAATGGAACCAATCCCAGGATCCCCTCAATCTGCCTATATGCATCAGCGCGGGCAGGTTCCTCAGATAGGAGAAATTTTATGAAGGCATGATGGGACATGTAGTCCTAATAAATGTATTTGAATAAAAGAAAATTACTTATTAGTACATGCTCCCCACCAGGCGGTACAGGGGAGCAGTGCACAAGAAATTGGAAAATGCAGGTTATTAAAAAAAACAAAAATTTGTTTTTTTACGTATTTTTTAAGGCATCATCATTCTTTTGTTGGCTTGAAAACAGAACTACTTTAAAATATAAAGTCTACATTTGTTTCTCTAGGATTACTGGACAGGACAAGAGTAGCTGTTCCCCAGTCTCTGCTGGATTTTTAGGTTTTTATTGTGAAGAATGTAACAGGAACTAAAATATACAGAGGAGGACATGAACACCCAAAATTCCCAGGTGGGAAAAAATCAGGGTCAAGAATTATGGCATAAATTATTGCCGTTAAAATATCCAAGACAAAAAGCCAGGGGCTGAGTCAGTCTACCAAACACCACTTACAACTGAAATATATCTTGAGTTGACCAGCCCTTTCAAAGGTGACATTTAATACCGTGTTCCAATGCCTGGATAGGTCATCATCCTTAAGCTGGAAAATAACACTTCCTCATATTCATTTTCTTTATTTCTGATAAATTCCTGAGAATGTTGATAAGTTGCAGTGAACACATACACCAAAAGCAGAACTTTGGATTTAGGCTGCATTCACACCTAAATGACATGGAAATGTGGGCAGAAACGCATGAAAACTCACATTTTAATTGCAGTCCTAATGTTTCTTAATAGCACCCCAAACGCGGGTAACAGTTGCGTGTTTTCCGCTCAAAAAACAAACAAACAGAAACAAGCATTTCACCATACACACTTGGCTCAGTTGCAAAGAAAAATTCTTGAGCTTCTTTGGCTCGTTTGTTGCACAACAGGTAGCCTATTCAAGTCAATGACTTGTCGCATGACAAGCGTGCAATGCAAAACGTGACATGCTAGGTGTGAATGCAGCCTAAGGGCTTATTTGCTTTGGCTTCAAAAAAGCTTTTATGATGTGTTTTTGAGGCTTCAGTGGTGCTTGGATGAGGCTTCTGTGGTGCTTCAATGAAGCTTCGGTGGTGCTTCAATGAGGCTTCAGTGGTGCTTCAATGAGGCTTCAGTGGTGCTTCAATGAGGCTTCAGTGGTGCTTCAATGAAGCTTTGATAAGGCTTCGGTGGGGCTTCCATGAGGCTCTTATGAAGCTGTGCTGAAGCTTGGCTGATGCCCTGTATGTTTGTTGATATCTCACACCTGCAATTTCTCCAAAACAAAGCGAAGCTAAAGCTGAATTAAAGCCTCTGAAAAGCCACAGGTGCTTCAAGCGAGCTTCAAACAAGCTTTGTCATAGACTTCTATGGAGGCATTGGAGAGGCTCTGAAGCATGGCTAAAGCTACATGGGCTATAATTTTTGACGCAAAGCTGAAGCAAAGCAAAGCCAATGCAAGGTGTAAACGGGACTGTAAGCTAAGCATTTTATTTAGTTACATGGCTTTGACTGGCATTAACCACTTCAGCCCCGGAAGGATTTCCAGCTTTAGGACCGGAGCCCTTTTTGCGATTCGGCACTGCGTCGCTTTAACTGACAATTGCGCGGTCGTGCGGCGTTGTACCCAAACGAAATTGGCGTCCTTTTTTCCCACAAATAGAGCTTTCTTTTGGTGGTATTTGATCACCTCTGCGTCATTTCTGATCGCCGCTATAAACAAAAGAAGAGCGACAATTTTGCAAAAAAACCCAAATTTCTTACTTTTTGCTAAAATGCAAATCCAAAAAAAAAATATAAAAAAACATTTTTTTTCACCGTTTTTGGCCGATTTATATTCTTCATCATATTTGCGATAAAAAAAATCGCAATCGGCGTTTATTGATTGGTTTGCGCAAAAGTGGCCGCGTTTACGGATGATGAGATTTCATTTC
>BLSH010438155.1:441701-470054 GCA_018402905.1 Glandirana rugosa
ACGGTGTAATTTACAAACTAGTAAACATACGAGAGATTTTATAAAAAAAAAGAAAGGGTTCACCTTTTTTTGAATGTTTTAACAAGTAAACACGCGCGATCAAAAGTATGTCGTCCCTAGGGTTCGGCACACGAGGAATCATTTCTTACCGTACCGAGTGTCCAAACCCGAGTCTAGTTTTTTTTTGTGGGGGGGGGGATGTTTGTAAACGTCCCTTAACACGTACAATATACTCCATAGGAGCATTTTTATGTTCGTTTTTTTTCTGCCCGCAATGCTGGCATTTTTTCTGCTGCCTAGTGTGCATTAAGATTATAAGAAAAGAGTGCCAAGAGCCCAAACCTGTGAGCCATGCCATTCTTTACAAAGGAGCACACGGCTTGGAATCCCTGCTGTATGAAAACTGGCGCGCACAAATTAACAATTTTGTAAGTTTTTTTTCCACTTGGGAAAGAAAAAAAAATATTTTAGAGAGCATACAAATGATCAAACATTTAATGTGGCAGTAGAAAGATGATGTTTGGAAAATGCAACACACTGTTGCAAGCTAAGGGCCCTTTCACATGGGCTTTCCATGTATGGGGTCCATTTTTGCTCAGAGGGGATCGCTCCCTTCACCAATGTTTGTGAATATTTGAAAGATTCGGGGACTTCTCCTCTTTCTTCCCATGTCACCTCTATGTGCTCTAGCCTCTCACTTGCAATATGCTATGCATGCAGCATACAAAAGGTATCTTTGTAAAGATGGTGCAGTGTAGTCCAGTCGCCTCTGGGGGTCCCCATGAAGAAGTCACATGGGCGCGACGTAACGCGTAGGGTGTGGGCAGAGGTTACGGAAAGTGATGTTGATCAGGAAGCGAGTTCGCAACTCGTGGATGTGCGCCGGTTTAACGGCTTGTCTATGTGAGTTTTAGCTGTTCTTTCTTAATAAATTGTTTTAAAACGTTATTACACCACAAGAGCATTTCCTTCCATATACACATATCGGGAGAACACTGAGAAGCACCCAGTAGGAACATCTCTGCCAGTACAGGGAGCTGAGTGCTGGAAAAGCATGCAGAGGACCCCCAGAGGCGATTGGACTACAATGCACCATCTTTACAAAGATACCTTTATATGCTACATGCCTAGCATATTGCAAGTGAGAGGCTAGAGCACATAGAGGTGACATGGGAAGAAAGAGGAGAAGTCCCTGAATCTTTCAAATATTCACAAACATTGGTGAAGGGATACACCATGTCGATTCACCTTCAAACAGAATAAGGACGATATTGACAGAGACTATTGCAACAATATTTAATTTATATACATGTTTTTGGTTCAAACAATATTGGTTTTATATGCACTGTTATTTGGACGGTACAATTATTTGCACTGTTATCTGTGTCCAGCCTTGAGACACATGCGTTCATTGATTGCACAGAAGTATTTTATCGGCAAATGTAGATTATATAAGTGGTTGTTTGTTACACAGTGTCCACATGTTTTTTGTCTTTTTGATCTTTTTATATTATTGGTGATAGCGCTAGACTACAGTCCCTGACAAAGTTTTGTCACTTATCTATTTTGTAGAAACACCTGCTATTAACCTGACTTTTAATTAATTAATTGGTGTTAGAAATAGCTCATATGAAAATCTAAAACCCTCCCAAATGATATTAAATGCACTGAAATAAATTTGTTTCACTGAAAAAAGATTTATCATTTAATCAAGACAGAAAGGCCAAATTTTGGCAAGACAAAAGTTTTGTCACCTATACAGAAATTGAACACATTTACTGCAAATACAAAAATATGTCAGAAAATTAAGTAGTGGTGCTGTGAGATCCAAATTTAATATCTTGTATGACTTCCATGAGCTTGAAGGACTGCATCCATGCGGTTTGTCAAGGATTCATACAATTTATTGATGATGTCATTAGGAATAGCAAAGAAAGCAGTCTTGCATGCCTCCCAGAGTTCATCAATATTCTTTGGTTTTGTCTTCCATGCTTCCTCTTTCATCCTACCCCACATATGCTCAATGATGTTCATGTCTGGTGACTGGGCTGGCCAATCCTGGAGCATCTTGATCTTCTTCGCCTTGAGGAACTTTGATGTGGAGATGGAAGTATGCGATGGAGCACCATCCTGCTGCAGAATTTGGCCTCTTTTATGGTTGGGAATATAAGAGGTAGCTAAGATTTCTTGGTATTTTAGACTATTGGTGTTGCCTTCCACCCTGCAGATCTCTCGCACACCCCCATACTGGATGTAACCCCAGACCATGATTTTTCCACCACCAAACTTCACTGTTTTATGGGTGAATCTCAGATCCATGCGGGCTCCAGTAGGTCTCCTGCAATATTTGCGGCGACTGTGGCGTAATTCAACAGAAGATTCATCTGAAAAATCCACCTTCTGCCACTTTTCCAGCGTCCATCCTTTTAGCAGGCTGTGGGCCTTGGCAAATGCCACACGGTTTTTCAATTGTCTTTTGTTTAGTGCTGGTTTTTGGGCACTGATTCGACCATGGAGGCCATTTCGAGACAGAATCCGACAAACTGTTCTGGTTGGCACAAGGACTTTAGGTGACCAGGTCTCGTGGAGCTCTGCTGCAGTGGAAAATGGGCTGGCCTTGGATTTTCGAGCCAACAAACGGTCCTCTCGAGCAGTTGTCTTGCGGGGTCTGCCTGACCTGGGCTTGTCAAAAATGTCTCCAGTCTCTTCAAATCTTTTTTTTATCCTCTGTACTTGACGCTGAGACACATTGAAGGTGTCTGCCACATCAGCAGTGGATCTGGTCTTCAGCCTCTTGATAATGAAAACTTTAGTCTCAGGGTGAATCTTAGGCATGTTTGCAGAGGTCTAGTTGCAGTTGATGTGAAGGTCTAGTGTACTGGATATATACACACCTGAGACCTAATTGATCCATTATTAGTCACAGGTGAAGCTCATATGACAAGGCGATAACACTTATGTCTTTGCAAAAATTGACTCAATGGGCTTTACCAAGCTGTGAATATTAGAATACTTTTTGACGTTTTGCACTGAAACATTATTACAAAAGTTGTTGGGATTAAAATGAGCAATTTCTTGTAAAAAAAATCTTGATTAGAAATATATTTCAGCGGCACTTCAGGTCAATTTGTACACAAGCGGCAAGACTTTTGTCAGGGACTGTACACATACACATTCACATAATAGTCACAATAACTATTCAGTGTGAGCAGCTCTCTGATACACAATCCCCTATTTTACACATATAGTGATAGTGCGCGAATACTACACTATACTTAGTCCTGTTTACCATTACCATTGAAATGAAAAGAAAACCCCACATTTTAGGTTGTCCCCAGAAAAGTAGTGTAGAGGAAATTTTCCACTAGGGTCGCTAGTTCTGGTGATCTGGCAGTCGCCAAGGAATTCCCCTAATTTGCGGGATTTCCTCTCACTTCCTGTTTCTGCTATGGGACAGGAAATTAAGGTAAAACTCCTCAATGGATCACAAATGGAAAAAAATAAACTGAAAGGGGTTATAATCCTCCCTTACTCTATCAAAAATAAAAAAAAGTTTTGCCTATAGTTCTACTTTGAGAGGAAAACATAGTAATGACACCACATGTTACTCCTTAGGACCCTTGCACACTGGGTGTCACACATACGGCATGCATGCAGGTAGTCAGTACCTGTTAGGCCCCTTGCACATTGGCTGTCTAGCCCCTGTTTTAGTGAGCACAGGAGGCACAGAAGTGCAGTGTCTAGCCGCGGTGCCGTCAGTCTCTCAATGTCTATGGCAGGCTAAAATACAACACGGCTATAAGGGGCTGAACACTGTATTAAGTACTCACACTTAGAGGTCTATGTGTTCAGGGATGTATTCCTGAAACATAGAATACCTGCATTCTGGGCATATGTCCCTGAACATATATGGCACTAAACGGTACTACTTGGTACAACAATCAGCCCTGTCCAGTTGTATAACTGTTAACAGACTACTTGCATGCATGCCGTACATTAGACACCCTGTATGCAAGGGGCCTTACAGGTACTTTACCTGGAAACAAGTCTCCATTGACTATCTTCATGCATTGCATATAATGCATTTTCAGGAATATGGTCCAGTTAAAGTCTGATTTACAGTACTTTATTCCATATTACTCATAGTGCAACTTGTAAAATTCTGGCTGAAGTGAGGAATTTTGCAAGTTTCTGTCAGGTTTATTGCTGTTGTTGTTGTCCTTAAAGCATATCCATACCAGAAATGTTTATCATTTTGCATAGCATAGGAAATGGTTAAAAAGTTTGATCTTTCTTTGGCATTGGGAACAATTTCCTTCACTTCCTGTTCTGTAGATACAACAGGACACAAAAGAAAGTAATGTGGTCTCTGCAAAGTGAAAGAAATCCTACTTAGACAGTTCTCACGAAAACAGGTGTTTTCCATTGTGTGTCTGTTCTGATGACAACTCAAATGTACAGTATTTATTTCTCCTGACTTGAAGTCTAGGTCACAATGGCCAATTGGACAAAAAGAGGAGTGAAATTTCCCAGCAGAGACACAGAAAGTAAAAACGTAAAAAAAAAAAAAGAAAGTTTGGGCTTTACACCTACTCAACTTTGCCCTCATAATTAGTACTAAATGCACTTTGCTAAATTTGGCTTGGACATCTTGACATCAGTGGCCTCTGGTCAAGAACTGGTCGAAGACTGCAAATTCAGGTGAAGCCAAATCTATTCACTGAGTCGCTGCTATGGAACTAGTAATAAGTGCAAAAGTCAGAAAATATCTGCTTCCATTAGAACCTAATCACACAGGTGTTTTAAAACCCCTCTTTGAGGGCTAATCAGCCACGCTGATCACAAGGCCATTGGAGTGTGCTGAGAGGACAGTGCTGATCCCAGCTCATTGCACTGTTTACTTATGTTTTGTTAGAACTTTATTTAAATGACACAAGTGACACTTTACCAAGTTCTGTTCACCATAGAGGAGTTGTGATCCGGTGGTTTGCATGCAGTACTTTTTCCAGTGCACATCACAGCAACCCAATGGTGTGAACATATAGATCACACAACTTTAAACCTCCCAGCCCACTGAGATGGGAAACAGGAACATCCATCAGCGCAGAATATTTAGACAATACTCCTGCCACACCTCTAGTGACATCGACCATGACAAATAAAAGCTCAAGAATGATCATTTAAATCCACTGTAGCTCTTTTCACTGCTACTTTTCCTTTATATTACCATTATGAGAACGGCAGCATGGATTGTATAGATAAATAAAGTATTGAGGCAGTTTATTTTTTTCAGTTCCTAGCATTGTATACACATTTAAAGAGGAAAAGCTCTTATGGCCAACACCCGCCACTCCCTGCAGTTGGAGGCTATTGAAGTGCGAACAGTGGGGTTTTCATTGATCTTCATAACAATGTTATATTTATGGATTATTGACATTTATTCTATATTTAGAGACATTATAACTATGTCAATCTAAGTCCTGCGTCAGTCATTAATAAAGCTGACTTATTAATCAAATTGTGTATGTGTATAATTATAGTGTAACTCCTATTATTGTAGATTACTTTAACCACTTCAGCCCCGGAAGGATTTCCAGCTTTAGGACTGGAGCCCTTTTTGCGATTTAACTGACAATTGCGCGGTCGTGCGACGTTGTACCCAAACGAAATTTGCATCCTTTTTTTCCCACAAATAGAGCTTTCTTTGGGTGGTATTTGATCACCGCTGCATCATTTCTGATCGCCGCTATAAACAAAAGAAGAGCGACAATTTTGCAAAAAAACCCAAATTTCTTACTTTTTCCTAAAATACAAATCCAAAAAAAAATATATAAAAAAACATTTTTTTTCACCGTTTTTGGCCGATTTATATTCTTCCTCATATTTGCGATAAAAAAAATTGCAATCGGCGTTTATTGATTGGTTTGCGCAAAAGTGGTCGCGTTTACGGATGATGAGAATTAATTTTTGGGGTTTTTAATTTTTTTTATTTTTTACTAAAAATGGCGGCGATCTGCGATTTTTTGCGGTACTGCGATATTTCAGCGGACATGTCGGACCATTTTGACACTTTTTTGGGACCATTGGCATTTATACAGCGATCAGTGCTATAAAAATGCACTGATTACTGTGTAAATGCCATTGGCAGTGAAGGGGTTAACCTGCAGGGGGCGAGCTAAGGGTTAACTATGTTCCCTGGGCGTGTTCTAAATGTATGGGGGATTGCCTAGCTGGGGAAGGGAAGTGGTCACAGCCTTCACGTAAAGGAAGGCTGTAATCACAGCCCTTCCCCCTCTCACAGAGCGGAGGTCCGTGTTTACATACACGGACCTCCGCTCACTCGCTCCAGGGGGGCCATCGCGGGTAGCCGGCGGCAATCGAAGCCGCCGCACCCGCTCCCTGGCCCCCCTGGACACAGTGAGCGCGCGGGCGCGCCTCCGGCGGCGCGCGCTCACTAAACTCATTCCCGCAGCCGCCGTCGTATGACGGCGATTTGCGGGAACGAGCCACTTTGCCGCCGTCAGATGCCGATCGGCGGTCGGCAAGTGGTTAAATAATCTTGGTTTAAATTGATGCTCCAAGGTTAACTGGAACAGTATTGCATAAGGGAATAAGAGTGAGAAAAGAGGAGAGAAGTGAGAAGTCAAAAATCTGTACAGAGATGGTCAGGGTAATGAACACAAAAACAAAGAAGGAAAGGAAAGGAATGGAGGAAGAAAAAAGAAGGAAGGAGGAAGAAAAAAGAAGGAAGGAAGAAGAAAAAAGAAGGAAGGAAGGAAGAAGAAAAAAGAAGGAAGAAAAAAGAAGGAAGAAAGAAGAAGGAACAAAATACATGCCACTGTCCAGCTCTCCCGCTCCAGGATCCTGACCCTGCAACCCCACAGATTATATATTATAAAAGAGGTTTTCCATCCCCTAGAAGGCCTCTGCCTTTAATTAAATGGTATATATTTAATCCAGATTTCCCACATACTCTCAAAGAGTTCTCGTTTATCATTAACTTTGCTATTCATACAGATCACTATACCAAAGCTAAAAGAGGGACATTTGAGGAGCTGTGAGATACAGAGGGAAGTAGTTCCAGACAAGGGACAGTCCCTCCAAATGAAGGACATTTGGAAGACATGCAACTGTTACAACGCTACACTAGGGCAGACTGTTCCAAAATAATGCACTTCTATCCAATCGAAATACTGGTGTCATTCGCAAATCTTCTGTTACTTAGGATTCTCAAGTGCAAAGGAAATGAGGGAGTCAATACATTTCTATGCGTAGCAACCACACAAGCAAGCTACCTTTTTAAAGTTCCCCAAAGATGGCTCAAATTGTTCGATGATTCTTGAGCCATGGGTAGCCCTATACATTAATTTAAAAAATGGCCGATCCAGGTGGAAAATTATCTGCTGAACCAAGACTTATCAGACGCAGTCTAGGTGGAGCAACACCATTACATTAAAGCAGCCACATTGTTCTGTGGTTGGACGGCTGGCAGTACAGACTGCATTTGGTCTTTGGGGCTTAGTATAGCTACAGAGTAATATAACTTCAGTCTACATGTAGTACAAATAAAATAAATTGTCCTCAGTTAGTGAACTGTGGTTGTAATTTATGTTACACATGAAAGTGACAGGAGTGGTGCCTGCCTTCTAGAGTGTGGAGAACCTTCTTTGTTCGAAAAGTTCATTTTTCTACGAGACTAAACACAATGTGCTTGTTTTTTTATGGAAACAACTCAAATACAAAAACGGACAAATTGCAAGTTTTATATCCATATCAGATAATATCCCTTCTCACTGAAAACAGCTCAAGTCTACAATCCATGAAAACTATTCACAGGTTCACGAGCAAGCTTTGGAGTTCACAGTCTATTAAGTTGACGTTCACACCCCAATGCTGTAACTAGTGTTACATACTATGGGGCTGAAGTCTTAAATGTGTCCCACTTTACAGGCTATCCTGAGGGGCCAATCACATGCTTGGTTAACTTTTAAAGTGTTTGTGTGTTTATTGAGAATAAACAAAGGAATGTCAGCCTTGTCTGTTACCTGCTTTTTTTCCGAGCAGTAGACAGAAAGTCGGTTGTTCTGTCGGCTTGCACAAGTCACCTTTCTGCTTAGGGGGAGGATGATGGGGTGGATGATGCATTCTTGTTCTATTTGTTTATTTCTGCCAGATGCAAAACTCAGAGAAACTCACTATTAAAGTTGGTAAAAACAAAGATGAAGCTTGGGTAAATTCTTTAACTGTAATTAGATGGCAAAATGGGAAGCAGAAGTCATTTGAAAGTGAAAAGTTAAATATCATAATAAGCATGAATTAGATACTTTGTAAACTGTCATTTAGTTAAAGGGCAGCACTGAGCAGGAATACAATTAGTGATTACAGAGCTGAACGTAGTCTTGGCAAACAGAGATGGTCATTTTCCCTTCCCATTCCTTTTGTACCAAATTGTATTGTAACTGTAATGTCTGCCTTAATTTTGTAAAGCGTGGCGCAAACTGTTGGCGCTATATAAATCCTTAATAATAATAATTGACCCATCTTACATTTTAATCTTCAAACCCAACCAGCAAAGCTTATTATCTGAGCTTTGGCTCTAGCTGGTAGCCCTATTGCTGCAAATCCATGGCTTTCACCAGTAACTCCATTTTTTAAATCATTCAAAATGTTAACTATATCCTGAAAAAATAAGCACAATTGTAATCTTACAGACAAACATGGCTCCTACTTCAATATGTGGGACTAGCAATTAATATATACCATACCCCAAACTTTTAAATGCTCCTGCTTACTGCCCCTCATATATTTTAGCATAAATCACAATTTAAATGCCTTTTTTCCTTGTTTTTTATCCAAAGCTCTGGCTCCTCCGTGCAATGTCCAGGGCTGAAAACCATAGAGCAGTGATGTCACCCATTGGCGTCCACTGCTATAGGCATTGTCAAAGAGGGAGATAGTTCCCTCCTGCTAGTCACACATTTCACAAAGAAGACAGCGCTTTGCATACACATGATCATATAGGAAAACAATGAAAAATTGTGATTTATGCTAAAATGTATAAAATACACTGGGGAGGCAGCATTTAATAGGTGGGGTACAGTATATTCTAGATTTCAAGTTTGCATTTTCTGGACCTGTACGCTTTAAGAAAAAAATGTTTCTTGCAGCATGGTTTTACTTTCACCTAGGTAACATTTTATCTTTTGAAGGAAGCTACTGCTGGCTGGCCACAAAGATTTACACAGGTCTGCCACACAGAACAATCAGGGATGGGGGGTTGACACCACACCACGATTTTCTGGTACAGTTTATAGACTGGAGAGTAGATGCAGTAGTTTCCTCTCTACGCCCCCAGCCTGCTAATTGGAGGGTTTAGAAGCAGTAGGAGACTGATTAAGTCATCTCACTGCTCTGCCCTCCTCCTATAAGCATAGTTTTTGTCAGTACATTTGCATGCAGCACATTTGATTGGCTCTCGGCTCTGCTCCTCATACTTTCACACTCAGCCCCTGAGTACTGCTGTATAGGGGATTGCAAGAAGCTGACACAAAGTTGTCAGGTTCAAATTCAGCTATATACATTAATTGCATTAAAAAATACATACAATGATGTATTAATGTCTAGCTGCATTAATCTGTGTCTTCAGCAAAGCAAACTCTGCAGTAGATATTCAGTTCTGTAACTCCAGTAGCAACAACGGGCTTAGGCTAGGGTCTTAGGCAAGGTTTACACCTTTGTAACTTTGTCCAAGAGTTTGCCACTGATAGCGAAAAAAGTCAATGCGTATCGGAAAGAACATTAATACATGTTGGCGGGTTATTATGATACACGTTGATGTGCAATTTAATGGCATTGCAACACGTGTTAATACTGAATAATGATGACCTTAAACCCCATTGATTTCAAATGGAAAATACATCCAGCAAAAAAAAAAAAAAAAAAAGCACAAAGGACTGACTGGGCAATTAAAGTATATCTAAAGTAAAAAGTTTTTCTTTTAATTTTGAGCAAGGAATGGTTAGGTTTGTATTGTCTGTGTCACTGTAGGGGGGTGCACCATCTCTAGTATCCCTGTTGACTATTGTCTATAATATAAGCAATATGGAATCCACAGTATAAGCAAAGAATGAAAAACAGTACCCCCGTCAAAGTGTAGGAGACAGGAAAGTGTGCCCTTACCATAGCCAGCTGCTCACGGCACAGGATTGCTGACACCTGCATGTCTCAGTAAAATGATATGATGTGGACAACCTGACTTGCTGATCAATCTGATGCTTCTCTTCAGAATTATGCTATGATCAAAAGGTCTTTAATTGCAGCACAACATTTTAGGGCAGTTTAAATGCTAGCTAAGTTGCAATATATTTTTTAGAACATTAAGTGATCAAACCTTAGAACCCCCCCCCACAACATGGGTAAAATGCTCATTAAGTCTAAAGGTGCATTCACACCTGCGAATGTGCCCTGCATGCGATTAGATCTTAGTAGGCAGACTCATGAAAGCAATGGGAGGCTGCTGACTTTCTCAGCGAATCGCACCTACTCGCATGTAATTGCTCAAGCAAGAGTGATAGGTTCTGGACGCAGGCATTCTGCGTCCAGGGCTGATCACTCACATGTGATCGCTGCATGAACGATTACATGCAAGTGGGTGTGATTAGCTGTGAGAGCTGGCAGCCTCCCATAATGCTTTCAACCCCCTCTGGGGCTGCCCCATCTAATCACAGGCAGGTAGGGGTAGAAAAAAAAGAGACAGTATTACTTAAGCTGGCCATAGATTCATTAAAATGTGGCTGATTTAGCAGGGCCTGGCTGAATTTCAATCCATTTATGGCCATTCCTATTTATGAGAACTCAATCTACTCACAAACAGGCTTGTTGGAAAATTTTTGCTCGATAAGAGCTGCAGCCAATCAGCTGTGTATTCTGACAGTGAAGGAGTCCCCACAGTCAAAATACAAAACACAGTGGAAAGGATTCTTCTATCCACCTAGGGTTGCCACCTATTCTTCAAGCCAAACACTTTAGTGGCACATGGCAATTTTTTTTTTTAAGGGGGAGTGCTGTGGAATCTGGTGTAAAAGGGAACTCTGATGTAAGAGAGTTTTTGCTCACAAAACTCCGACTTACATCAGAGTTCTCAGCATTCCTCCTCAAATCATGCTTCCCAAAGCACCCCTTACATCAGGGTTTGCAGAGCACCCCTTACATCTGAGTCCCCTAGCGTACTCACTTGCCTCTGCCTCTAGGAGTCATGCCTGTGATTGTCATGGTCTTGCAATGTCTCATGGGACTTATAGTTTCACCACAGCTGGAGTGCCGAGGTTGCCTAACCCTGCTCTATGGGATTTTGCCGGCAACCAAAGCAACAAGTCAATATTCACATAAAGCTTCCCTTTATTACTAAATTATTTAAAAAATACATATTCTTGAAAAACACACAGGGTCATATTTTGGCCTGAAGGACATTTTAAAAGGATATACAGATAATAATGGTGCTTCTCCAATACTGCATATGTTATTAAGTTTGACATCCAGCAGATTGCTTGTTTATGGCATTGTACATTCAATTTGTTTCTATATTCATTAAATCAATTAATCTCTTCCTCAGGGATAATCACACACCACTAAACATAACAAGATATACCACCACTTATCAAAATGTCTGATCTTTCCAATCTCTACTTGCACAAGGAAGGGTGATCCCATGCTACATCCAACGTGTTGGATATACAATGCTATAAAGCAAACAATCTGAAAATCAAACTTCATAGCATATGTAGTATTGAGGAAGCATCATTATTATCTGTATATACTTGTAAAATGTCCTTCAGTACAAAATATGGTTCTGTGCGTTTTTAAGATTTTGTAATAAAGGGACGTTTTATATGAACAAATAACTTTATAAATACAGATGGTGGCAACCTTTTTCCAGAACTGAGTGAACATATATAAGCAAAAATTGTTTAAATGCAAAAGGCATGTGTATTCTTATGCCTCGTACACATGGGTGTACTTAGGCGTATGCCCATGTGAAGGCCGTGTTTGTCCGCACAGGGATGCTCATGTGCTCTGCACTATAGTCCACTAGAAAATACAAGATCACCAAGAGGAATCTACAGGTTACAAATGCACTGCTGCTTTCTGTCTAACAATGTAAAGGAGACTAAGAAGCTATAAAAAATTGAAAGGGGAGGAACTATCCTTCAAAACCAACATTTTGTATTCTGTATGGAAAATCTAACAGCAAAACATGTTTAGAAATGATTCTCAACCCAGGGACTCATAAAAAATGAGCCACCTCCTGCTGGCTGACTGAGTTTATTTTATCCATCATGTGGCCGTGCAATCACATAATAATTAGTTATCAGTGTGACAGAAACAGCACAGTCTTTTAACTTGTGAGGCTTTGATATTGATTTGACACAGATTACGTTCCTGAGCATACAATACTTAAATTATCATACTCATTACATTTCTCAGTAAAGAAAAGCAAACACCTCAAACACAATGCATCTATATACCTCCCGATTATATGAAATGAGAACGAGGGATGCCTTTTAGTACAAATATGCAGACAAAGGGCACACCCCTGCTATGCCCCGACTTATACCTACAACAAAGAATTCTTAAGCAAAAATTATAAATTCAATTCACATGTGTTTCTTTTTTTTAACCACAACTTTATAGTGGCTTTTCAACATAACATATGCAATAATTTAGAGGACTAAGATCTTCTCATCAAAAAAAAAAAAGAAAAAGGGATGGGAAGATATGGTTCCAAGATAAGGTCAGACTCTCCAAACGAGAGACAGTTGGGATCTATGCATCCAAGGGTTGTAGGTCAGTAGAACAAAAAGCCAAAAATTGTAGTTTGGATAAGATAGGGAAGGTTTAGACCTTCAGTCAAGTTTTTATTGCCGTCTGCGTCCACTCTCTGGGAAGATTCATTCCTATTTTTATCCTGGTGACCATTGCCACTGAGACAGAAAATGATAGTAGATGCTACATTTTAGAGCTGCTACCAGAACAAGAGGTGACAATCCAATGGGAACAAAATGTTCTGGTGGCAACTGTCTAAGATACGAAATCTCCTTACTTTGAGATTTCCTCTCATTTCCTGCTAGGTCTCCACGGTTGGAAGTTAACAGAAGTCTCTCCAGCTGAGTACGAAAAAAAAAAAGAAAATGTTTCCCAATTTTATTGCAAACCACAAAAAATTTAGCTATACATACACTTCATACAATTCAACAGTAAGTTTATATTAGGCTGTAACACCTAGCTTATCTTTTATTATAGCTGCAATAATGCATGTGGCATTTGCTACAAAGCCCTTTGCGAAAATATAATGGTGTTGTTGTTTAGAAACCACAAAATCAGTACTCTGCTTGAGATGGGCATCAAGATTTTACAGAACATTATTTTCTTCCAAACGGCACCAAAATCAGGCACTGGTATTTTCTTTCACTTTACATATTACTAAGTTTTGTTTTTTGCCCGCAGTTCTCCGTTATTACAGATTTTTACGTCAGCCACTCTTGAAGAAAAGCTTATGGTCACAAAGTAATTTAATAAAACACAGGCATTTATTGGACAAATATGAACTAAGAATTGGTTCAATGGACAACAGAGTCAACTCAATGGATACGTGCCTGTTATCAGCCTTGAATACATATGTATGTATTTGATCTGTGATCTTTTTCATTGCAGAAAAAAAATTCAAATAATGCATTTTTTCTCAATGGAAAATAATCAAAAGTAATATTTACTGAGTTACTATAAACGTCCAGATAAAAATATCAAAAAAGAGGCAAAAGTGGATATTTCTTTTGGCATTGAGGCAATTTTTATTAGTGTTAATATTAAATTAGGAGCATTAGCATCTTGGAGATGGTAGGAAACAATGTTGTAAAAAAAAAAAAAAAAAAAAGTGTTTTGACAGGATGTGGCAGCAACACAGCAAAATTTACCAACAGTCTCTTAAGGCCCCTACACGCGATGCGAAATTCGACAGCCTGTCATCCAAAATTCTTACCGTTAGTATGCTCCTTTCAACAGCCGATTTGCTTTTTTCGTTAGACAAAAGCTGGATGTGCAGACTAGTACATTTTTGTCGTACGACAACGCCACGTCCGATTTTCGTTCCGTTAGTGTGGTTTTTGTACGAAAAAAATAATATGACCGAGACTACATATGCTCAGAAAGGAAAAAAAAGCTGCAAAAAATATTCAAAACATTACGTCTGACGTTGAGTTCAGGTTGAACGAAAATTTTCGGATAGTCAGTATGCTTTACAAAATCATGGACACGCACTTTTGACAAAAATCAGAAGCGCGGCCGCATGACAATCGAACTGCGTGTACAAGGCTTTAATAATGCTTTGCTGTCCCTTGTGGTTAGCGGAGAAAAATGTTTTACACTGCAAATCTGATCATGACCGGCATCTATTAATAAGACAGAAAGAAAAAAACATATTATTTGTGTTTTCCATAGTGAGGCATCGGTATAGGAAAATGTGGACTTTTAGATATACTGTTAGTTAGTATAGCAACAAAGCACTTTAAAATGTAAAATCAATGTTTTACATTACATAAAGGGGCTGCAAATATATATATATATATATATATATATATATATATATATATATACACACACTGATGAGCATCAACATAATATGGGTATATATATAACAAAAAGAAAACTAATAAAAACAAAACAAAAGCATTGTCAAGGGCAGGAGGCCCTTATGTACATTAAGTATATGTATTGTATATCTGTAAATCTGGCTTTATTTTTCTTCTTTTTTTATGCAACATTGCTTTGTTTTTTGAATTTTGAAAAATAAAAAACATTTTAAATATGCTTAAATTTCTCTGTTCTGATGGTATTGATAGGCCTTTCTGTATCTCGTAGCCATACACAGCTCAAATTTTGGACAATTCTTGCTGAATTGCACAAAATTTGAGCCATGGGTGGCCTTGCCAACGCCACTTAATTCTGAAAATTAAAGGAGCAAGGTGGAATCTCAACTAAACACTGTCTGCAGTGACTGCAGCCAATCAGATGCAGAAGCGGCGGCTGTCATAATTCAATAGCCCAACAGAGGAGATTCCTCTACATTGCAATCGTCTCTTTACTCCAATGGTTGGAAACTGTTGCTGCAAGTACTCCAACACCTAGCTCTGGCAGTGCTGTAGTTTATTCTAACCCCCGTCTCCATCACTGGACAAGTTGGTGGCTATGTACATTCAGAAACAAATATAAATATACTTTATACCACTTTTATACTTTATTAATCCCAAGGGAAATTGGGAAATGGTTGATATGAAAATAAAGAATTGATCTAATGAACACTATAACCTACACATATTAAACAGTTAAAGTGGTTGTCAACCTGTGACAATCACTTTAACCTACAGGTAAGCCTATAATAAGGCTTACCTGTAGGTGCCCTGCATATCTCCCAAACCTGCACGGTTCAGGAGATATACAGTTTCCTAGATGTGCCAACATCATTTCGACACATGCGCAGTGAAGAAACGGCCTCCGTGCCGTTTCTTCATTGTGATCGTGCTGTGACTGGCGGCTCCCATGCGCATGCGTGGGAGTGATGTCACGCGATTCCGGCCAGTCACCGAGCTGGAGATCGCAACCCCGGAAGGAAAAGGGGCTAAAGATGGACGCAATCTGCACAGGGGACATCGCTGGACGTCGCAGGCTTCATTTGCAGGTAAGTGACACATAATGGGCTACTATGCGATGCATAGTAGCCCATTATGCTTCTACTTTGCAGGGGAATACAGAGGAAGTAAACCTCATCAGGGTTTACCTCCTCTTTAACAGTGGTATATTAAAGCAACTTACAAACTACTGTAGGTCAAAAATAGGAACAAAAAGATGCATGCAAACTAAGGGCCGGTTCACACATAGACGACTTGCGCTCCGACTTGTGTCACCCCACATTCCCCAAGTTGCTTGACATCAGAAATCCCATTGAAATGAATGGGAGCCGTCTTAATGTACACTACTGAAGTCACTCCGACTTCAGAAAAGGTTCCTGTACTACTTCAAGGCAACCTCTATCTGACTTGTGCCCATAAAATTCAATTGAAGTCACCTCCAAGTCGGATCCCCCATCTATATTGAAGCGACTTTACAGGAAAAAGAAAAGAATTTATCAAGGTACTCCCCACAAATTACCCAGGCAACCCCCTCTCTCCCTTCTCTGATTGGCCACAGGCAAAGTTGCATGGCATAGTCGAGTTTGAAGTCGCCTTGAAGTTGCAGAAAGTTGCCTGGCAAAGTCGCCCCTGAAGTCGGATCGCCTATGTGTGAACTGGCCCTAAAGGTTGCTGATATATTTGATTCCTGCACTTTAGTCTCCATTTCCACTTAAGGAAATTGTTGTGCAGCAATGCTTGACAATAGGAATCCCGTTATTGTCCATGGGGCCCCTTTAGACCAGTGCTTTACACTGTGCTTTTGCGCATCTTGGAAAAATGGTGCAGGAGCTTCTTTAGATGTGAAAGTTTTGGTCCCATTGGGGGGAGATTCACTAAAACTGGTGCACTCAGAATCTGGTGCAGCTGTGCATGGTAGCCAATCAACTTCTAACTTCAGCTTGTTCAATTAAGCTTGGACAATAAAATCTGGAAGCTGATTGGTTTCTATGCAGAGCTGCACCAGATTTTGCACTGTGCAATTTTAGTAAATAACCCCCATAGACTTCAATAGGAGCAAATGAAAAATGCATTAAAAACACAAGAACAAAGCATGAGAAATGCATGAAAAACAAAAAAAAACAAAAAATGCAAAAAAAAAAGTCATAAGGGTGTCACTGGAAGCTTTGTCCTGCCACCCTGTTTCTATCGGCTCACTTATGTGGATTCCTGGTAGGCTTCGACCCCAGGTGCTTTGCCCCACTCACTGGCGGTGTGGGATGGGGTGCTGCGACGTGCCGGGGTAGCGCCCCCTCACGTTCCTCTAGCTCCTGTGTTCTGTAATCCCGAGTTTACACCTGGCTTGGCCCCGGGCCTGTTCCAGTGGTGGCTTAATAAAGGGCTGCTCAGGATAGGGGACTACTTAAATGGACATAGACTCCATTCTCTCAAATACTTTACTGAGACGTTGGAAATGCCCTCTATGGAATTATTCCGGTACAACCAGCCGATCTCCTTTATTAGTTCAAAACTCAATAATTTAAATCAACCAAACACGCCTACTAATTTCGAAATATCTTGCCGGGCGGGTGGAGGTGGACGACTATCTGTAGTATACGCGGCCAGGATGGATCCATTATCTAAACTCCCCTACATGGTCCAATAGGAGAGGGATCTGGGGACCACTTTTGAGCTTTCTGACTGGCAAGAACTTGCATCTAAGATGTCTAAGATCTCAATTAACATGACTTTAATAGAAGCAAACTACAAAACTCTCTTGCAATGGTATCTAGTCCCCACTAGAATTGCAAAAATGCACCCGTCCGCGTCCCCCACTTGCTTTAGACAATGTGGTCAGCTGGGCACTATGTATTTGGTGGCAATGCCCCAAAGTGAGCAGATTTTGGATAAGGGTATTTAATTTAATAAACTCTGTGACAGGAGTAAGTTTACGTAGGGCCCCAGAAGTGGCATTGTTCCATAAATTCCCTGAAGATGTACCCAAGAAATCCTTGAAACTCATAACATATTATACTAGCAGCTAGAATAGCGGTGGCCAGACACTGGAAGCAGTCGGTGATTCCAATTGAATTTATAAAACATAAATTGAACTGGGTTATGGTCAATGACAAACTCACCCACACACTCCAGAACACCAGCAAGAAATTTGATAAAATTTGGGCTCCTTGGTTGAATTATGTTTCAACGGATTCCTCTAACTCTGGCTGACCTGATCTTTTCTTCTTATTCCTTCCTTTTCTTTCTCTTCTCTCTTCTCCCATTTGTTTTGGGTCTTTTTCTTTTAATGTTACGAACCTATCTGGGTATCAATTGCCCTTAGGGCAATAACTGATTGCCTTGATATTAGATAGGAGACATGTTTATTGTTAATCGGTTGATCTATACGGTCTCTCTGGCGCTGACTCCTATGGTTATAATGTTTGGCTCTGGCCGGGGGCGCCCCCTCCCCAGTTGTTGGATGGGGGGGCGTCCTTGCGCTGGTGGGCTTATTCATTGCACAACGTACTCAGGGTCCGCCATGTGAGGACTCTTGCCACAAGACTAAGTGCTAGACCTGAAGTTCTCGATGTTCTAGTATTCACGTAATACAACTCTCTAATATCTATTCTAGATGTAACAAATTATAGTTACTACATACGTTTATGCTATATTCCTAATGTTAGTACAATGATATGTAATTATCAGTGTATATCCTACATGACTGTACAACCATTTTTTTCTCTTCATTAATAAAAAGATTGAAAGTACAAAAAGTCATAAAGCTGCAGATGCACATGCGTGAACTTAGCATACTCACCTACTGAGACCTGCAAAACGCAAGTACTTCCAGCAGATAAACCTAGTAATCTGCTATGACAAACAATTTAAAGGCCCAGTTAGAGCAGTGAATAGCTCTGCTGTGCAATAATGTTTACAGAAAGAAGCCATGAAGCAGAGCTGTGTCTTTAATGACTTGGTATGTGAAGACTGAAAATGAACACTTAATAGGAATCATTCTTGGTAAATGCTGTTGGTTGTACCTGCCAAAAAAAAGGTGATTCAGGAAAGGAGGTTTGTTGATACTATCAACAGCAAAAATTAATTTACCCATGAATATCGTATTAGATAGTGCTACCCACAAGTATTCAGATCTGTCATGAGCGTGAGATCCTTCAGATATTGTGAGTTTCAGTTTGCTTAGTTACAAATCCATCTACTATATTAAATATTATTTTTATAATGGCAGCCTTTCATAAATTTAGGTTATGAATATGCTAGAACAATATAAGAAGCACATTTTACATTTCCTAGGGATTTCCAAACTATTGCCCTCCAGCTGTTGCGGAACTACACGTCCCATAAGGCACTGTAAAACTCTGACATTCACAGACATATTAGGCATGATGGGAATTGTAGTTCCTGAACAACTGGAGGGCCATAGTTTGGAGACCCATGCCTTACATGAAGGATGCCACTGCTGACTTCTAAAACTGCCAGTTGCTGGCTGTCATGGCAATCCAAAGGTTTCAATATCTTGGGTTGCGATCTGCAAAAAGTGTGCGAACTGTTATCAAAGACAGCCGGGCAACTGGCATATTCAGATAGTCTTTAATGGTAGCTTACAGAGTCATATCTTGACAAGTATGTTATAACTGCTATGCACACACAATAAATCTTCACTCGTAGACTGCCCTGGCCAGTAATGTAAGCTCCTTCTTCTAGTGGGCCTCCCCCACCTGCTGGAAGCACAAGGAATCACTCCCAGAGTTTGAAAGGTGATGGATGCTCTACTACCTTGCCCTTAACATGATGCAAATCCTTAAAGCATATCTAAGCCTAAAACCATTAAAGTGTAACTCCACTTTTGTTGAGAAAAACATCCCTCCCCCCCTACCCGTCTGATCTATGTACATTGCAAGGATTGTAACAAACTTTATTGCAGATTCCTACCTTTTGTTATTCTGAAGAAATCCCTTTGTGTTTCTCTGTGCCTCTGTACTGAGTGGGTCTAATGAGAGTGGTTTCATAATTAACTGTCAGGTGGAGTGCACTGATGAGGAAATCTGCTGGGCCTACATCCCTTTAGACGTGTTCCTACTGAAAGTATCTCTCCAAAAATTACATTTTTGTTGCAGGGGATATCTGAAATCTGGCTTGAATCTTAGGCAGACTTTTGGGAAAAATGGTGAGCAAATCAAACAAGCAGGAAATTATGTTTCTGGGGTGTGTTCAGTACACACTCTGTGTACAGAACAACTCCAGGTAGCCATATTGCAATGCATTCTCAGAAAATAACGGCTGCAGATTGAAATGGAAAGGTAATTTTTAATAACATTCAATTACAATATGACATGTATTGTAATTGTACACGCTATATTATTTTTTCCCCCATGAAAGTGGAGTTACCCTTTGCAGATTACCAATCCTTGCAACATATTGCAGATTACCAATCCTTAAAGAGGTTGTAAACCTCAAACCCCCCCCCCCCCCCCACCCGACCAAAAAAAAAAAAAACCCTGCAGCACAAAAGGCATAATACGCTAGTATGCATCAAACTGTCTTAAGTTACACTACTAGAAATTCTTTCAAAATGTTCTGTTTTAAGAATGTTCAATGATTAATTGTTAGTGGATTCAAATTGACATTCATTTTTTTATTACCACAGTGACAAGGAAATTTGAAGGAGCGGGATGGAAAATTTTTCTCGAACAAACAAATTTTTTTTCCATTTGGTAAAGTCCATTTGTTCCAAAATCCATCAAATATATTAAACATTTTTTGTATGAATTTTTGTATGAAAATCTACTAGTGTATGGCCAGCTTTAGGGTGTAAGGAGGAGCAACAGAGACACCCTTGTCTAGCCACTTGCTGACTGTATTGCGTAGATATACGGCAGCAAAGTGTCATGATATCGCAGATCGACATCTATAAACGGAGATCGGTGCAACAGCAGGCGAGCGCACGCTGCTGGTGGCGCTCTCTAGTGCCCGCCATGCGCTCCCTGGGGGCCGCGGGTCAGGAGGACTTGATGTCTGCCAGCGACCCACGATCGGCGGTTCCCCATTTCTGACAGGCAACATGACAGAGATCTACTAATCCCTGTAATCGGTATCAGTTAGATCTGTCATGTCCCGGTCAGCCCAGCCCCCACACAGTTAGAACACAGTGAGGGAACACAGTTAGCCCCTAGATTGCCCCCTACAGGTTAACCTTTCCCTGCCAATGACATTTACACAGTAATCAGTGGTTTTTTGTTTTTTTTTAGCGCTGATCGCTGTATGAATGTCAATGGTCCCAAAAAAGTGTCAAAAATGATCTGTCCACCGCAATGTCGCAGTCCCAATAAAAATCGCAGATCGCCGCCATTACTAGTAAAAATTTAAAAAATATTGAAAACGCCATAAATTCTCATCGTTTGTAAATGCAGCAAATTTTACGCAAACCAATCAATATATTCCTATTGCGATTTTTTTTTTACCAAAAATATGTAGAAGAATACATTTTGGCCTAAACTGATGAATAAATTTGTTTTTTTATATTTTTTTTTTGGATAAAGGTTTGACACAATGAATAAAAGCTGATCATTGCAAGACCCCTGTCAATATTAAATGGTTTGTTTAAAACCCCTACTTAACTGCCACTTAACAGTAGGATAAACAGTTGCAGGGGGAACTCAGAAAAACAAAGACTGCTGTGTGTGTTTGGCATTTGCTTTAAAGCGGAATTTCAGTAATTTTTTCATCTTTCCATCTATTCAATCGTCTGCCCTTGTTGTTTTAACTCTGGATAGTAAAACATTTTTTTCTGACAGTAAATACCTTATACAGCTCACTTCCTGTTTCTTATCTGGTAAAAAGCCTCTGCATTTGACATCATGCACAGGTCTCTCCCTTTCTCACTCTCGTGAGAGTTTGCCAGGAAGGGAGGTGGGGGGTCATTCATAAGAGGGCCAATGAAAGATGCAGGGCTGGAGGTGTGCCTCTGTGTAAATCCAGGAAGTGAACAGGCAGCAGCTTCAGCTGCCCACAGTTAAAATGGATGCAGCCAGACTTTGTGGAGGGAGATTTCTGCAGCATACTTGGCAAGTACAGAATCACAGTATATATATAACGGTATGCAAAGTGGTTGGAGGGAAGCTACAGAATGGCAAAGAGGTTTTATTACAAATTATATGAGCAGACTGCAGTTCCTCTTTAAGTACCACTTCAAACCGATCTAATTTACATACATACACCCTGCTGTCTTCTACACAGCAAAGATCAGTTAATACATGCATGTCAGGAACCTCTTCTTGCTGTTGTACCCGAACATAGCTGGAGAGGTGGAACAAATGGTCTCTATTTTTATTATTCCGGCATAGGTGATAGTTTAGCTGTGAGGGCGTCTTAAAATAAATTAGATTTACTTAAGATTGAATCAAGTAGATTCACCTAGAAATTTCAGAAATGAGGTTTATCTAGAAATTAGAAACTAATTGATAATCCTGTTTCAGATAGAGACATGACTTTGTGGTCCTCTCGCTTTCCTAATTTCAACTGATCTACTACAATAATTGATGTGGTCCTAGTTAAATTAATCATTGCATAAACATCTACTCCTAAATGGCATAGATTTTTATCACATTTCAGTAAATGAGGGGCAGAAATGAAACACTGTGTATACTAATTTAATCATCTCCATTCTAAATCTTCATGACTTCATTGAAGCAAGGAAAACCTGACAAAGCTTATTATGGTTTCATAGTAGGTTTCCCATCAACTGATGTATTGCCAAATATCAGACTTTTTTTTTATATATATTATGGAGAATGCAGTAGGTGGAGTGAGACTACCACTAGGTATGCAGGAACAAAGATCAAGAAACAATGACAGGGTCCCTTCCCCACAGGAGTGCCGAAGGCAGAAGAAAAAAGAAGCTGGAGGTGATTTAATCCACTGGACTCAACCTGTTACTGAAATCTCACTTTAGAAGGAGAAGTGCAAACTGAGAGCTGGGAAAATGCATTCGATCCATGACCTATCCGATCGGTATTTTGATCAGCACCCCTGCATGCAGCCTAGTGATTTCTCTGTGCATATTTTGAAACAGCACAGTGCCTAGAAAACGATCATCATTAATCACTACATGGTGTTGCTAGCTTGTTGACATTTCGACCCTCTTACAAGACTAAATTGCTAGGTCTGCATCTCATTTTATCTCTCTCTTCTTTTCAAACTGCCAGTGACCTCTGTTTTGCTTTGTTCACCGCCAAATGGGTGACATAGCTGAAAATGTCATCTTTTGTCCTATTTCCCAACATTCTTGCCCTCGCTCGTCAATTATAAATGCCTCCGGACGTGCAGGTAAAGGCACTATATGGTAGCTAAACACCCACTGAGGAAGACATTTAAAAAGAATAAAATGATAGTGGCTTTGTGTATCTCAGCACGGTGCCAACTTTGATGTTCATCCCAAGCATGAAAAACTGCCAAAAATCCATTTGCTGGAAGAGGTTGGCATTTGGAACCCATCATTCCCATTTGGCTTTAGAGTAAATAGCCAAGGAAAGAAAACATTAGCAAAAAACATAGACATATGTGTTATTCTAGCACTCCAGTTGCTCACTTCGATTATGAATTAATTATCTACTTTGCCAAACACAAAACACAAGAGCAATACAATACTGGTCAGTTTTTTTAATGGAATATATCCCACAAGTTCAGAATTATTTTACGCTTTCTTATATAGTCTCAAACTATTGAGTACTGTCCGTTATATTTTTTATCTACACTAAAATTCACATTTGCAGGACAAGCTTTCAGGGTGCACCCCCTTTTTCTAAGGTCCAAGCAGTACTAATACACAAATAAAAGTATTGCGGATAGTACTCAAGGGTTTTTATTGCAAGTGCACTAATACGGCTACAACCACTTCTAGCATATATAGTATCAATAACTCCTAATAACTTGTAGCCTGTATATCTTTGTTTTCAATACTTTCAAAGATCCAGAACAACCTTGCAGATTAGAAAGTCAGAGTAAAAAGGGACTCCTTATCTGCATCCTTGTTCCAGTTCAGTGATTAAAGATGGCCATACTCTATGTGAATTTTGGCCAGTTCCTGATGAACCGGCCAAAAGTCGCTGCATGGGTACCTGTCAATACCCTTCCGTCCGACAACTTTCAATTGAAAAATCAGAGAAGCCACCGCATGACCCTTATGTTGATTCATAGAAAATTGTCCAGCATCCTTAACAATTCCCAGCCCAAAATCCTTAAAACCTGGGACCCGTGGCTCAACTACGCCCTACCTTCTCAGGACCCAGCAAGCCTAACATTTTTCTAACCGCCTACCTGGACTGAACCCAAGCTTGTGAGATTCCCACTCCCCTGCCTCTTCTCTTTTAATCGCTCCCCCCTGTCATACCAGGCACTAACCTTCCGCCTTCCTTTTCTTTAGCGTAATTTCTCTACACCTTCTCAAATTACTTTGCTCAGCAATAATCAATATCACTCGATACTTGTTAGAGTTCACAACATTCTGTTATTTCTGCCATATCGGATCTCACTTCATTTTATCAATCTTCAAAGCCCCTGTGTGACAGTTGCTATGGCCCTGTCTTTTCCTGAAAATCTTAATAAAATCTTTGAACGAGAAAAGTCAGAGAAGCCAGGCGGAAAATTGTCAGCTGAACAGTGGCCACATCCAATCTGATGCAGACGTTGTGGGGGTATTTCTGACAGCCAGGAGTCTCTACCGATAACTTGGCTTTTATAATTATATTTCTTTCTTAAACAAAATGCAACGTGGTAATAAACACATCATAACAAATAGAAAGAGGAAGAAAAAGAAAAAAAGAAAAAAGTAGTCTACACTTCTATTGTTATTTATAACACTTGACCCCCTAATCAGCTGGAGAGCACTGTCCCAGACCAATGTCCCTGAGAAAGACAGCATACAATGACTTTCAGTTTTTCTCTATGTAACATTACTCAAGCACAACACATGATGACTGCTCTTAATTCAGTACAACAGCGTTCACTGTACACTAAAGTATACTCTAGGCCCAGTTGACCATCATCTGCTTCTTTACAAGGAAATTAATGAACATCTCCAACCAAAGTTCATGCATATCACTCCATAGATACTCAATTTTTTTGGGTGATGAACACAGTGTAAACATAACATTTGTCTACTTTATAGATTATGTCTAATACCTCTGGTTCAAAAGAAGCCTATAAAATGTGTGAAGCTTAACCCCGCATCCACAATGATCGTACCCAGTGACTTTTGGAATTAGAATGTAAGGGATATTAGAGGGGCTATATATGTACCTGTTCTTGAAATAATGTAACATCTCATCAGTCTTTCAATGGGCCCCTTACACTCAGGATGGGCTCCGTTGGAGTCCGCCTGTTCAGCGGGGAATCTGTCCGCTGATCCCCGCTGAGCAGGTAGATAGCTGGACTGTATCTGCTCCGCTTATGCAGTGTGGACATGGACACTGCCTGCCTGCTCTCCTCTATCGGCAGTTGGATGTAAACGGATCGCCTGTCCATTTATACCCGACTGCCATCTGATCCGCCAGATGGATGGGGAATGGATCCCCATTTGTTTTTAGCAAACAGGATCAGATTGGATGTCGGCAGGTATCAATGTACATATGTCTGTAGACACCCGCTGCTCCATAGAAAAGATCGGAAGGTCCAATCGGGTTCGCCTGAACAACTGACAGGTGAACCTGATTAGTCCACCCGTGTGGAAGGACCATTAAAATTTTAAACATTTTAAAAGTTAAGAATAAATATGTAACATTTTAGTGATATGAGTTTCAAATGTTGCTCTATACCTAAACAGTCCCATATATTATAACTTTTTTTTTTTTAGAGTTTAAGAAGAAAATGGAGAGATCCCCCCTTGCTGTCAGATTTTTCCTCATTTTGTATTGACACCTGGACAGATAGTGTAGGGAAACCTAAAGACCATAGACAGAAATAAAAACCTTAACTGTTCCGTCCAAAACAAAAAATGTTTTGGCTGGAGTAACATTTTGAAGTGGTTGTCAACTCTCAACACAAAGGTATAATGAGCTAGTATGAAATACTTACCCTGGAACGAAGCTGTTGCAGCGGTCTCGGCACACCGCTGTGACCGGGGACATGCTTCTTCTGGGTCCATGGCTGCGGCCAATCACAGCGCAGGCTCTATCGATGTGATTGACCGGAGCTGTGCTGACGTCACTCCCGCGCATGAGCACGGGAGCCGCCGGTTACGGCACATTTACTTAAGAAACGGCACCCTGGGCCACCCCGGGGGTCGATTGTTCAGTGCGCATGTGCCGATGACGTTGGCACATGCAGATACAGGTAATATCTCCTAAACTATGCAATTTTAGGAGATTTCCCTGGGACCTACAGGTAAGCCTTATTATAGGCTTACCTGTAGCTTAAAGTGGTTGTCCAGAGTTGACAACCACTTTAAAGGCACTGAATAGAAATATAGATAGTACAAGAGAACTTTAACATGGTTCATCAAATATTACACAGAAGTTACATAATCGGCCATAGAAGTTTATTTTTCTCATTTTGACGAAATGCGATAGGTATGCAAAAATATTAGACAAAGACAAGTTGAAGGAAATTTTCTTAATCTGGAGATTCACATTTTTGGAACAAAAAAGGGTTTATTTACTAAAACTGGAGTGTGCAAAATCTGGTGAAGCTGTGCATGGTAACCAATCAGCTTCTAAGTTCAGCTTGTTCAATTAAGCTTTGACAAAACAAACCTGGAAGCTGACTGGTTTCTATGCAGAGCTTCATCGGTTTTTTGCACTCTCCAGTTTTAGTAAATTGATGTTCACAAGCATCAAAATATAATTGCCCAATCTGGCCATTCTGCGGCCAGGTCAGGAAACATTGTTATGTTTGTAAGCCCTAATCCACTGCAGCAAGCACCCCATGCTTGTGCATTTCAAGCAGAGTTGATTGTCTGTGTTGGAACCTTCTCTACTAATCACTATCGTTTTCCCACCTTCAGCCAAAATGCACAACCTTTCTTAGCAATTTGGGTTGTAGATGGCAATGACCGGCAGGAGGCGAAAACAGTTCAGGTTTATTACACGGTTTTCTTCCACTTTAAAAAGATAGAGTTGGAATATTTCAAAATCCTACATTTGGCCTGAAATGATGTAGACCCCCTACCTCAAGAGTAATAATGTTCCTTCAGCTCTTTACAATGCATTGAAGCAATTATGATTCTCTAGAAGAGGACCAGAAGGTGAAATCTGTAATCCTGCTTTTCTAAATCCAGTTTTCTTATCATATAATAATGTTGTTCTTCACAGCTTTAGGGTCAGAAAAATAGTCTTTTTAAAAAAAAAAAAAAGGCTCACCACATTAAAATCAAGATAACAAGATGGGGAGTTTCACAATAAATAGACACAATTATGTAGCAAGCAGATGGCACACTGCATCAAATGGATTTAAGCATGTGTGTCTTTTCTTCTACAATTTTCAGCAACAAGATATTCTCTAATCATTTTTTTATGATGCAGTTCAAGTTTCATCTCTATTGATGTACAGAACTCCATACGTAGAATCAATGATTAATTGGAATTATGGCCTCCCATTTATGGCCTCCAGCACAGTAAAGTCACACAATGGCCTGTAGATTCCGAGAGGTGCAGTGTCTGAGAGGGGAAGCATGAGAGACACACATCAAGGAGGATTTGGCTCAGTCAGCAAAGGTAAAGTAATCTTTTATTTTAGGATGTGCATCACATGGACTGGATTTCATACTTGCTCAGACTGTCTGGGAACCTTTAGTTGTATCTAATATACAATTCCAGACATGTAAAAACATGCCATGTGTATGGTTCTAAAGAAGCAGGACCAAAATAGAAAAGAATTTGAGAGAAACAATTCAGAGGAATACATTGTTAAAGAGACAAATGTATACAACATAAAGCTCCTGTCAGCAGGAAAACTATATATAAATTGGAATGACAATTCAGAACATGGCATAGCTGCCAGCAGCCACATTGGTAGGCAACAACAATATCCACATTCTATACAAACTCACCAATAAAAATTCATTATCCGGGATTTCATTTTGCTTATAGTGCATGGCTTTAGCAACTTTAAACTGTATTTAATTTGGGAGTGGAGGTTGCATAAAGATGGCAATGGTTACATTGTATGTAAACTTTAACCACTTGACCTAAGGAAGATTTACCCTCCTTCATGACCAGGCCATTTATTGCGGTACGGCACTGCAGTACTTTAACTGACAATTGCTTGGTTGTGCAAAGCTGCCCCCAAATAAAATGTATGTCCTTTTTTCCCCCACAAATAGAGATTTTTGGTGGTATTTGATCACCTCTGCTTTTTTATTTGTTGTGTTATAAACTAAAAATGCCAACAATTAAAAAAAAAAAAAATTATAAATAAATAATTATAATAATAATAATAATAATAATAATAAAAAATTATATATATATATATATGTATATATATATATATATATATATACACACACACAGGGTGGGCCATTTATATGGATACACCTTAATAAAATGGGAATGGTTGGTGATATTAACTTCCTGTTTGTGGCACATTAGTATATGTGAGGGTGGAAACTTTTCAAGATGGGTGGTGACCATGGCGGCCATTTTGAATTTGGCCGTTTTGAATCCAACTTTTGTTTTTTCAATAG
>BLSH010438155.1:486065-512449 GCA_018402905.1 Glandirana rugosa
GAAGAGGAAAGTAGAGAGGTCGTGTGATGAACAAAGGAACCAGACTTTCCTTTAAATAGTCTGGAGGTACTGTGGAGGAGAAGTGGAGTCGATCGTGTACCACTCCGGAAGACGTCAGCGCCCGTTCCCGAGTCTTGGTGGAAAACACCCATTCTTAGCGTCCATAGGAAGGGACTTTGGCACCTGGGAGAGAATACATCAATTCATGAAACCACGATCGACCCGGAACCTACTTGTTGATGAGGGTCGGGTAGGTAGAAGATCTGGTCACAAAGAGTTGGAAAAATGGCAGCTCCTTGGGAACCGTTTCGATCCAGTGTTCCGTGAGCTGTAGATCTGACATTTTTTTTTTTAGGGGTTCCCCGAGATCTCAAACGCTTTGCCAAGGGTTCCTCGACGGTAAAAAGGTTGAGAAACACTGGTCTAGAAGATGGATGGGCTGGGAGTAGTTGTTCATCCAAGGCCCAGCTAGCACCAAAGTACTTAACTACATAAGAGAGGGTCCACGGTTTCAGGGAAGGATACCTGCGATTCTTACCCACAAAAGGTGGTTCTGAGCCCTTGCCCGCGACTGCAGAAGGCCTCACCATGTGCTAGCTGAGGTGAAGAGGAGGTGTCATGGAGGTCTGATAAATTTCCTTTCAGACCAAGGAAACAAGTAGTGTGCTGGAGAGATGAAAGGAGAAGAGTAACGGTCAGCAAGTAGTGTAATGGAGGAGAAGTGTATATACCGGAGGTATATATAGTAGGTCCCATGTTAAATTACTGGGCATCCCACAGTCATCCCTATCCAAGTTCAAACCCCTAAATAAAACAACAAAACAAAGTACCAGCCTGTTCAGTGACTACAGGTGTGTGGAATACGTGTGATTGAGGGCAGCAGGCAGGTTTACCACAACTATCAGCCACTCTTGAGGGAATACATGCCTACATATATATTTAGGTATGATAGCATTAGAGGGATGCCCATCTTCACTCTTGCTCCTCCTCGCCTCAATGATTAAGCTCAGCTTTTTGACTGAAACGCGCCAGTAAAGGAACTCCCAGGTAGGGACTCTTTGCTTGTTTGTCAGGAACAATAACTATGCCAGCGTTTAAACCTTCTTGGAGTGCAGATGTTTTTTTCTCCCTTTTTGACTCTCATGATTTATGGGGCATAGAACAAGCTTCTGCCAGCGTTTAGCACCTGGGTAATTAGGACCGTGACCCGACCTTGGGTTAGAGAGCAGTGCACTCTAAATTTTTGCCTAATCAACTTCTAGGGTTATCTTAATCAGATCAATGATTTGTAAAATGTAAGGTGCATTTTTTCACTGCACACAAATCATAAATCTAAGAAACTCCCCATGGTAATTTCATCTGTTGATTGGTATTCTTGATCAGCAAGACAGTGTCTAGCTTACAGACTACAGAAACAATCCTCTAATAAACCTCAAGATCATTTAGAGTGATGGCAGATGACAACCAACCTTTACTTTTAACATTTTGCCTGCTTTCCTTTCAGAAGAGCAGATCTACTAATCAATGCTGCATGTGTGATAGGAATACAGCATTCCCTATTGATTTCCACACTTATATAATGCGGATATTATTGGCTCTATATGAAAATTTTGTGAAGCAAAACCATAAATAAAACACTAGCCAGGAAAAAATCTACACAAACATTAAATATTACATAAAGACATTTGGTAATTTAAACATTTTAAATACACCCAGTATATATACACCTGAATCTGTCTTTTTATTACCTTCCTGAAAAAATGCGTATAGCAGCAGTCAAACTTGGACATGGATCCCCAAACTTATTGGCTCATTGACCCCTTTATGATATATCAGTTTGCGAATTGGCCCCTAAAAATTATATGAAAATATATAATAAACACTACTTCAAATATTGTACTATGCATAATAATAGATGATAACAATAATGTTCCTGTGAATACTGTCAACACGTTATCTTGGTATCAGCCACTGCCATTATGGTTGTTAATATGCTGGATTTCTAGTAAACGTACAGCAATCGGTCCTTTGTCACAACTCTTATCACTTTGAGTGTACTCACTAGCTCTCCAACAGAGCTTGAGGAGGGTGTACTAACCAGCAATCCAACAAAGTATAAAGTGGGAGAAGATACTAGGTACGGGAATTGAGCATATCCTTCTATCCTTCCTGGGTGGAAGATAACAGACGCATGACACAAAGCATGCTGGTAAATGAGGCCACAAAACACACAGCTGATAAGAGACAAATCAATGCCGCTCTCAATGGCGGCTGATCATCCCTGGTTAACATTGTCCCACCGCTAGCCACCTCACCTTTAGAGCTAGAGACCAGCATGGAGCCCTACAATGACCCTAAGGATTAACTGACTGAAAATTACCTTTCATCTTTTAATTAACAACCTATTGACCCCCAGATATTCACTGATCCCTTGTTACCCTCAGACATTTTATCAACCCCTTAAATAGTCCCCATCAACCCTTGAGGGTTAATAATGACCACTTTGGAGAACCCTGGACTAGGAGATATTGAGTTAGCACTCTGTGCCTATCAGGGCTCTATTACCTTTCCCAATGCTCTAATTCTAGTACTGGGGGAGAAAAGCAGTGTACAGGAAGACCCTATCAGTATGCCTTTAGAGTATATGAGCTTTTGATATCAATTCAGGTCGGTTTGAGATTAATTAGTGCCTTGTTTTTATCCCTCTATACATGTCAATGTGACAGCCATCGAAAATATGTATGCTAGGCCTCAGTGATACAAAAGTAACTTGGCAAAATCTTTAACTTGTGCTCATTGCACTCATCTTTCTTATAGAATATAGTTTTTTTTTTTTGTTTGTTTAAAGGACAGGGCTTTGTACTGTTATAAACAGTTAAGGGTTGCAACAGCTAAGCTTCCCCATTTAAAATGGTTGTAAACCCTTCCATATACCCAATTAAGTGACTGGCTTAAGGTGATACCCGGAGATGAAACAAATCCTCCTACATAAGTGTACCTCTCCACCTGCAGTCTTCTCTTCTCTTCTCTACATCTGTTCAAAGTGCTGATTTTTTAAAGCATGTTTGAGTTCAGGAGAAAGGGGATGGAGAGCTGAAATTACACTCTGTAAAGCTTGGTGAAGAGAGCTCTGAGAGCTGATTGGAGGGACACTCCACACAGGAACAGAGCTGAAGCTGTCAACCTGCTGGAGCTCCCTCCCCTGTCATCTTTTTTCTCTTGGTGTCAGGAAAACTTGTCAGAAGTGATTCACGTTGATAGAGGAACAAAGCAGCAGACAGAAATTACACTTAGTGCTCTGGATAGAGACCAGTACACAGTAAAGAAGGGTGTGCTTTGTTCATATTTCATGTCTGAGGTTTACAACCACTGTAACTCCGTACTGGCATAGCCCACACCATCAGAAACCAATCACCCAAAAGTGCATCTTCCCCTATGAAGTAAAAGGAGAAGTGTACAGCTTTGACTAATTGTGCTATGCCCTCTGGTTTTCTGCAGGAGCATGGGGCTTTGTGGCTGGGCATACTGGATATCTACCAGGCCACTGATGGCTACATAGGTTGCCTTCTGGATGATCTACCCTTTAGTGTGTACCCGTACAGTTGGATCGTATCTGAAATATTTAACTTCTGCTAATGCCTAGTACCGATGATAAAAATATCAGACAAATGAGTGTTCTTTTTTTGCATGCTAGTCTCATATCGAAAACCAACAGGTTACTAAAGTTCTGAAAATTCTCGTACAACTTCGAAAGTGATGTAATGTTTTGTATTGTATTCTTTCATCTCCGAGCACTCGTGGTCTTATTCACAAGATTCTTTTCTGTGCAAATACTATACTAAATTATATGAAAATCATTTGTTCTGTTATCGTATGGGAAAGATTTGCATGCTTGTCTCTTCAGGCGTTTTCGCATGAACTATTGTGATCGGCTCTCGAAAGCTGTATACTAATGATCAGATTATTGAACGATCGCTCCGAAATCTGTATTTTTCATCTGATGTTCTCATCTTTTGTATTAGGCATAAGTTTATCTAACATTTTGTTTGCATACTAGAAAGGGATCTTTAAAACCAACAAAAATGTTGCATGCACGTTAATAAAAAATAAAGCAGATACAGGCATTTGCTAAAATTCACTGTTCAGTAAAAAGATCGGAATAATTCAACATTGTCTCACCTATATTTGTGTTCTACAGAAATAAATGAAACGTGAACATTATCCTTAGGGTGCAAGATGCCACCTGCTCAGCAGGGAGTCTGACAACACTGGTAATCTAGAAACCTTTGAAGCGCCGTGTTTGCAACAGAAATTATCTTGATGCCAGTTTTAAAAATGTGGACACTGTTTTGTTCGTGTGACAACTGCATTCCTTATGTTCTAAAGCAGCCAGCTTTCCGGAGATGTTCCCTTCAGGCCTATGATTCGTATAGGAAAGAAATACTGAATTTGGCTGTTTGGGCATAATATTCTGGGAACAGGGCCACTGCTGTATGTAATCCGTTCTGCAGCTCAACAATGCCCTGTGAGTGTTTCTATGCATGAAACCTGCTGATTTATCGGTATGAAGCCTTGGGAAATATTTGATATTAATATACATGAAGCCTGATGAAATATGACTTCTTGACTACATGCGCATTCTAAAAATGATATATTTGTGAGCCGTAGCATATTTTACTCACCACTGCAGTAGGGAAAAAAACAACATGTAAAATATAGTATTGTAACCAATCAGGATTCAGCTTTTACAAAACAGGATGATGGGGATGCGAGGTTATAGCACCTGCTCCTAAATTTAAACCTGTCATTGGAGAAATATAGGAGATGTCATTGCTGTCCTCCTCTTGACAATGCAAATAGGCAGACTGTCATACTAACTCCAATATTGGATGAATTTACTGAACTAAGATAAAGCATGCAGACGATATCAGAGGAAGTCAAAACCCCTCATCTGGACTGTCTCTGGTATTATTATTATACAGGATTTATATAGCGCCGACAGTTTGTGCAGCGCTTTACAATATTAGGGCAGACAGTACAATTACAATACAATTCAATACAGGAGGGATCAGAGGGCCCTGCTCGTTAGAACTTCCAGTCTAGGAGGGAGGGTTAAATGATACGAAAGGGCAATAACTGCGGGGGATGAGCTGATTGACAAAATAAGGAGTGTAGTTGTTAGGTGGTGGCAGGATAGGCTTCCCTGAAGAGAAAAGTTTTCAGGGATCGCCTGAAGGTGGATAGATTTGGGGACAGTCTGACCGATTGGGGTAGGGAGTTCCAGAGGATGGGAGAGGCTCGGGAGAAGTCTTGGAGGAGAGTATGAGAGGAGTTGATGAGGGAGCTGGAGAGCAGGAGGTCTTGGGAGGAGTGAAGAGGACGGTTAGGTTGGTATTTTGAGACAAGGTTGGTTATGTAGCTGGGAGCAGAGTTGTGGATGGCTTTGTAGCTGATTGTTAGTATTTTGAATTTAATTCATTGTACGAGTGGCAGCCAATGGAGGGATTGGCAGAGAGGGGTGGCAGACGTTGAACGGTTTGTAAGGTGGATGAGTCTGGCAGCGGCATTTCTGATGGACTGAAGGGAGGATAGTCTATTTAAAGGTAGACCAGTGAGGAGGGAGTTGCAGTAGTCGAGGCGAGAGATGACCAGGGAGTGAATCAGGAGCTTTGTGGTTTCCTTGGTTAGGAAGGGACGCATTTTAGAGATGTGGCGGAGATTGAGGCGGCAAGCCTTAGAAAGTGATTGTATGTGGGGCCAAAAGGAGAGTTCAGAATCCAGGATAACACCAAGCCCCCTGACATGTGGGGACGGGTGGATGGTTGTGCCATTGCTCTTGACAGAGAAGTCGGGGGAAACGGCACGTGGGGGAGGAAATATTATGAGCTCAGTATGTGATTGATCTGATTTTTTCACTATTCTATTTTCTAAACCAGGAACACATGCCGGTGTGGTCGCCTAGATACACTTTTTCTCTCCTCCAACCTCTGCTTCGGACTCTTCTGATCTTCTTTCTTCTTCTATTTCTTTTCTGTTTCTTACCACACCCTCTCTTCTCCTCAACTCTATAGAAATGTTTGTATTCTCTAGGATTGAACATGTTAATGTATTGTTATGTTATAGCTTTTAAATCAAATACGGCTTGTTAATTAGTGTGAACCTTACATATATCTGTAATGTCGTTCATTTCTACAATTTTTCTGCTGAAACTAATAAACAAATATTTACCTCTAATTTTTTGCACTGATCTGATTATTATTTTTTATTAAAATTAAAATAAATGTGGTCTTTAAGATACATGCTGTCTACCTGACAGTACTGGATCATTGGTTTCATATGATACACATAGTCATCTGCTCTTAGCTGAGGTTTGTACTAATATACATGTTTGAACAATACAGGCAGTCCCCGAGTTACGAACATCCGAGTTAGGAACGACTCCTACTTACGAACTGGGGTGGTGTGGCATCACTGCCGGCCGCTTGCGCTCCACACTGGTCCCGGATACGGCCGAGGAGTGCCAGACACATCCCACAGTACTGTACAGCATGGCCACAAGAGCCCCAAATAGCACAACTGCACACATAGCAGTGCCCAGAATATCCCACATCACTGCACAGGTTGAAGTTACACTTAGAAATGTACAGTTCCGACTTACAAATTTGATTTAAGAACGAACCTACAGTCCATAACCCATTCGTAACTCGGGGACTGCCTGTATATCAATTAGTGCCAGGCAGTGTATGGGTACTGCCTGTAGGAACAATGGAGGTGGTGTGGCATTGTATAATGTTCCAGGCACCTGAACAGCTGTTTTAGGTCCCTTCTAGTGGCCTACTTAAAGTGGAACTACACGGCATCTGAGCACCAAAAACGCTAATCAAATCATTTTTAATATTCAAAGCAAACTCTCCCATCCAGCCATGTCTCTAAGCTTTATTTTGCTGAGAAATCCCTCTGCAAAACACCGCACTAGCATTTCTGGCTGTGGCCATCTTGAGTAAGGGCAGATGATTCATGAAGCATTTACTTCCTGGAGTCCATCTGCCCTTAGCTCAGGCATGAAGGCAGAAGGGTGTGCTTTGCTGAGAAAACCCATCCTGTCCTCCTGAAGACTCCTGGGATGTATGACATAATTTGCCTAGGTCACCAACCAGGAAGTAACTTTAGAAATGTTTTAAAAAAAAGTTTAAAACAAGTAAATTTGATATACTTTTCTATCTATCTACTAATGCCAGCAGCACAAGGATTTCAAATATTCAAAGTTGATTGAGAGAGAAGTTCCACTTTAACTAATACTAACCAGTTAGTGGCAGCCTTTGTAAAGGGTGCTGCTTGATGGAATCATGAAAGAGATGTGGGTACTGGATGCTGTTTCAGGGACCTTAGTGCCCTGGGTTAATAATGGATGTGCCATTATGTACAGATGACTGCCAGAAAGTATAGATGCTGCTTGACAGGGCCATGTTGCTAATGCCGCTCAAAGCACCTGTGCTCCCTGACAAGTAATTGCTGCTGGGATTCTTTTCTCAGTAACCGTCTTTTTTTTAACCACTTGACCTCTGGAAGATTTAGATTTACCCGACCCCCCCCATAACCAGGCCATTTTTTGCAATACAGCACTGCAATACTTTAGCTGACAAATGCACGGTCATGTGACACTGTACCCATGTACAATTTTTGTCCTTTTTAGCCCACAAATAGAGTTTTCTTTTGGTGGTATTTGATCACCTCTATAGTTTTTATTTTTTTGCGCTATAAACAAAGACCAACAATTTTGAAAAAAAAACCCAAAAAACAATATTTTTAACTTTTTGCTATAAAACACATCCAATAAAAAATGTAAAAAATCTAATTGTTTATCAATTTAGGCCAATATGTATTCTGCTACATATTTTTGGTAAAAAAAAAAAAAACCCCAATAAGCATATATTGATTGGTTTGCGCAAAAGGTGCATCTACAAAACTTTGCATCTACAAAATTATGGGTTATTTTTATTTATTTTTTACAAGTAATGTCGATGTCGATCAGCGACTTAAAGCAGGACTACGTTATTGCGGTGGACACATCAGACAACTAACACTTTTGACACTTTTTTGGGGAGCAATGACACTAATACAGCGATCAGTGCTAAAAATATGCACTGTCACTGTACTAATGACACTGGCTGGAAAGGGGTTAACATCAGAGGGGATCAAAGGGTTAACTGAAGGGAGCCGACCCCTGCCTAAAAGGTACAGGGGCATGCTGAACACCCAGCACATAGCACAATGTGCTGCAAAGGTGTCAGTGTGTTGCCTGACCAATATAACGATAATACAAAAAAGGAAGCCACTTCCCCCACCTATAACTGGCCATTGCAGCAAGTAGCATTGGAAGGCAACAAAAGTTAGAAAAAAAGCCAAGGAAAAATCCAAAGAAAACTCCAAGTTCACTTACCGACCAGCCTGCGGGTAACCAAATTAACCTATCTAACAGTATGGCAGGCAACGCACTGACACCTTTGCAGCCATTGTGCTATATGCTGGGTGTTCAGTGTGCCCTTGTACCTTTATGAAGGGGTGGGCTCCCTTCAGTCCATCTATCCATTAGAATGCATGTACTTCCATTATGGAGTCACTCATAAGCAAGTGATAGGATTACAGATACCGATTTACAGATTAACTGTTAGATAGGTTAATTTGGTTGTCTGCCGGCTGGTCGGTAAGTGAGCTTGGAGCTTTCCTTGGATTTTTCCTTGTCTTTTTTTCTAACTTATGTAGCCTTCCAATGCTACTTGCTGCAATGGCCAGTTATAGGTGGGGGCAGTGGCTTCCTTTTTTTGCATTACCTATAGGTAGAAATCATACAAGGGAGTTTACTCCAACTTTAAATGCACTGTTAGTACTTCCTCCTGTTTATCCATGTATAACTGAAACAAGAACAGACTTATGTACATGCTTCTATTACTATGTATGCTAGTTCATACCATCAGTTCACTTATGGACACTGCCTGATGGAGCCACGGATGACATTCATCAAGAAGAGGGGACTTGGGGATCCTACAACAAGACCATTTGTCTCCATGTGACTGTGGAGGGTTCTATACTGGTAGCGAGGATACTAAGTTAGAAGGCACACAATGACGTGATATTAATGCCTATGGAGCACCAAAACATAAGCCAAGCAGTAAGACACTGAATGTACTTTTGACTATGCATGGTAGCTATACTGTGGTAGATATCACATATCTAGCTCACATTGCACTTCCTGACTTTCAAGAATGGAATGAATGGCTGAAGAGAAACCATCCATGCCAGCTGAAAACACAGATGGTAAACATGCTCATAAACTCGGTTCAAGTCTCTGATCTCTGCGCTGAAGGACACACAGAATGTTAGCAGTCACATAAGAAGGATAGCAAACCACCGAATTCGACAATCATCAAACAGATTTTCCAATACTCAATTAACCTGGACATTACATCAGATGTCACAAAAATATAATACAAGTTGTAGAAACTATTGTCTATTGTAAATGTGTTTCTAACGACCAAAATGTCTTCCACAATTCATATTAATTTAAAGACTCCCCCTCAATAGTTTAAACTGCTTATTTATAGATTATATAGAATTTGTTCATACATGGTTATTGCCTCCTTAGTTCTCATTTCCTCTCACAATGAAAATTACCAGTCGGCAAACTCAGTGAAAACAATGTGCTTCCTTTGTGGTTGATATCTTCTCTGCAACTGAGCACCACAAATCAAAGACACTATTTAATTTGTTTTTATTATTCAAAGCAAACTCCCCCAACCATCCATGTCTCCAAGTTTAATTTTGTTGCAAAATAGCTTTGAAAAACAACCCCCTAGTATTTCTGGCCATGGCCATCTTGTGTAAGGGCAGATGATTCATGTAGCATTTACTTCCTGGAATCCATCTATCCTAAGCTCAAGCATGCATGCAGGAGAGTTTGCTTAGCTGAGAAAACTCCTCCTCCCTTCCTGAGGACTCCTGGGATGTATGGCATAATTTGCCTAGTCAAGCAACCAGGAAGTCACTGCGCAATGTAAAAAATTGTTTAAAACAAGTAAATATGATATACTTTCCTATCCATGCTGATTGGGAGAATGAAGTTCCACTTTAAGGGATAAGACAGGACATTCTACCAAGCATGTTCCGCATCAGCCTCTTAAAGGCTACAGCACGTGTCAAACACAAGGCCCATGGGCCAAATAAGGTCCACCAGGCCATTTCATGAGTCCCTCACATTCATGAGTAGAAGTGAAAAAGAGATGTGGATGACCTGTGAAAGAGAGCTGAACTTTGCACACTGTGCATATCACACCCCTAAACACTGCACTCTGTATGTAGAGCCCCCCTGAACTCTACACTCTGCGCAAAGCACAACCCAGAACTCTGCATTCTATACACAGCACACATATGAACTCTGCACACAGCGCACCCCTGAACTCTGCACACAGCGCACCCCTGAACTCTGCACACAGCGCACCCCTGAACCCTGCCTTCTGTACATAGTGAACCCCTGAAGCCTGAACTCAGTATGTAGCACACCTATGAACTCTGCACTCTTACATAGCACAGCACACCCCTGAATGCTACACGCTGTACATAGCGCAACCCTGAACCCTGCCCTCCACACATAAAGCATGAAGGTGGGGGGGGGTATACGGTTGAGTTCCTGCACCTATTTGTTAAGGGAAAAAAAAAGTCCTGCATACATTTATACAGTCCTAAAGATACAACCGGCCCTTTAAGGACAACCATACTGCTGATGCAGCCCGTGATGAAATTCAGTTTGACACCTCTGGGCTACATACAGCATGTGAATGGAGGTGTTGCTCACTGAAATTTTGTTCCCTTTTAATTTTCAATACAGAAATAATGGGGGGGGGGGGGGGGAAGATCTTTCTTAAACTAGCAACATCCGCCTTGTTTGTTCTAGTTTTTACACAGTGAATATACCATTAGGTCACAGATATGACTGTGCCCTTAATCCAGACCTTGGCATAAGTTTTACAGTTAGTGCCGGTTTTCCTACGGTATGGGAGTTGAGAAAACAGAGGACTGGGATGTAGTCAGAATAGCATAAAGAAATCTCACACTGCCCTGTTACCACACTAGACAGGACATTCCTGGGATTTCTCAACCCCATTGACTAAAAGGTGGTAGTCTTTAAGACACCGGCCTCCTTCAGCTCTCCTGTCCTAAGCACACTGACCCTATGCATATTTTTATTTCACTCGGTGCATGAATCTTAATGCAATCTAAACAAGCTGAAATTCTTGACCTCCTCACTGGAATATTTCAGGGAAGCCTTGGGGATCTTATGATAAAACTGAACAACTATATCAGTGTAATAAAATACCATTGCCAGAAACATCAGGACTCCTAATACAAGGAGATTTATATGTTGTAGCTTCTAAACAGCACAAAAGCTGCCCATAAGCTTTGAAGGGTAAGGAGAGCTTTGATAAGGCTGGCCATACACTGATATTTTATATATGTTTTTGTTCAGCCAGTGGGCCAAAAAAAAACCACATTCCTCCATCCACAAAGGCAGGGGGAGGAATCCCCCCACCGTGACATTGCATGCTGACAGCAGCCCCCACCGCTGTCAGAATAAACTGATCAGTGGCTGCGGCTACTGATCATCGGAAAATATTTTAACATGTCCCTTCTACAGCTCAATTAAATAATCAGCTTCTCTCAATCGGGGAGACCAAACGCTGATCAATATTCTGAATTTTGATTTGTGTATGGCCAGCCTAAAATTTCAATTTCAAAAGAATGAGGAGGGGAGAACCATGAGACCGACGCTATCTTTTCAGGGCAGGAGGGGAATGAGAAAATACCTGGTGACCTAGCTGATAAATTGCTAGGAAAATTCTATGAAAAACGTTTCCAAGCGTATCAGTATAACATTTGTACATTTCACATCCATACATGCAAAATATACAGTATAGTTCTATACAAAATGCAGCTACACAGAGCAGCAACTATTCAATTTAATATACATCAGCGTACCTCCTGATAATACCTCCAATATGCATTACTATTAGTACCCCAGCATAGTTTGTGATAAATAAAACAAAAAAAAAAGCAAATAGACTATAACAGGGGTCTTCAAACTTTCTAAACAAAGGGCCGGTTTACTGTCCTTCAGACATTAGGGGGGCAGGACTGTGACCATCGAGAGTACAAAATGTCCCAGCATCAGAGGGAGTAAACAATCCCCCATCATTAAAAGAGATGTATTATGTCACCGGCGCTATATCACATATATGCCCCCTGTATGTGAAACTCTCAGCTGCAGCTTAGTGATGCCCACTGTTTGTGGATGCACTAAAAGTAAGTAAATAGAAGGAAGATGTGCTGTGTTAATTATCCCAAGAATTATCCCAAGAATACACAAAAAAAACAATCATTTTTAAGTGGCATGTGCCTATTAAACAATATTAAGGCCTGGTGCATTTTGCGTTTTTTAATACACATTTTTGATCCATTGAAGTCTATGGAACCAAAAACCAGAAAAAAGTAGCTGGCCCTTTCCATAAAATGCACAGATGTGAACATGACTCATAGGAAACCATTTTAAATGGACTGTAGTGTGTTTCTACAAAACCGAAAACGCACAAAAATGCATAGGTGTGAACCAGGCCTAATAGCGTAAGTATTTCACAAATGTGCCACCTACTAAATACTTAATGTGACCTCTCACACACATAGTTACATAATAGGCAAGGTTGAATAAAGACAATAGTCCATCCAGTTCAACCTTTGTTGGTGTACGTTTGTCAGTGTCGATAATCATTTCCTATATCTCTGTATATAGTGTTCACAAAGATGCACGTCCAGGAGTCTTTTAAAAATAACAATGCTCCCTACGAACACCACCAACTGTGGAAGAGAGTTCCACCTCCTTATCACCCTGACAGTGAAGAACCCCCTGCACAGCTTCAGGTTAAACCTCTTCTCCTCCAAACTCATTGTGTGGCCCCGTGTCCTCTTACACTCCCTGAGACAAAATAGTTATTTCCTATGCTGGGATCACCATTAAGGCATGTGTAAATCATTCAGCCCCCATAATTGGTGTCAGTGGGAGGAATTGTGCCCCATTATTAGTGTCATTGGGCCCCATTGTTGTGGTCATTGGGAGCAATGTGCCCCATCGTTGGTGTCAATGAGCCCCATCATTGTGGTCATTGGGTAGAATTGTGCCTCAACATTGGTGTCATTGGGCACCATTGTTGGTGTCATTGGGAGGAATTGTGCCCTATCATTGAGAGGAACTGTGCCCTATTGTTGGTGTCATTGGGAGGAATTGTGCCTTTCAGTGAATAAAATAGCACCTCAAAGGCCAGAAAAGCAAGCAACGGGCCGCACTGGACTATGCTATCACCAAGAAAATTGAGGAAGAACCAAATGTTGCAGCATAACCCCCTTATAAGATGAGAATTCAACAGTATGATGGGAGTTACGCCCTGAAACTGCAACATTTGTTGGTTTATTCCCCTATTTCCATATGGTGGGTAAAGCCTTTTTCATTGTCTGAAAAGACATTTAGTTGCTGCTAAATTTTCTATAAACCATGTACTCTGCATATACAGTCAGGTCCATAAATAGTGGGACATCGACACAATTCTAATCTTTTTTGCTCTATACACCACCACAATGGTTGAAATGAAATGAACGGGATGTTCTTTAACTGCAGACTTTAAGCTTTAATTTGAGGGTATTTACATCCAAATCAGGTGAACGGTGTAGGAATTACAACAGTTTGTATATGTGCCTCACACTTTTTAAGGGACCAAAAGTAATGGGACAATTGGCTGCTCAGCTGTTCCATGGCCAGGTGTGTGTTATTCCCTCATTATCCCATTTACGAGGAGCAGATAAAAGGTCTAGAATTAATTTCAAGTGTGCTATTTGCATTTGGAATCTGTTGCTGTCAACTCTCAATATGAGATCCAAAGAGCTGTCACTATCAGTGAAGCAAGCAATCATTAGGCTGAAAAAATAAAACAAACCCATCAGAGAGATAGCAAAAACATTAGGTGTGGCCAAATCAACTGTTTGGAACATCCTAAAAAAGAAAGAACGCACCAGTGAGCTCAGCAATACCAAAAGACCCGGAAGACCACGGAAAACAACTGTGGTGGATGACTGAAGAATTCTTTCCCTGGAGAAGAAAACACCCTTCACAACAGTTGGCCAGATCAAGGACACTCTCCAGGAGGTAGGTGTATGTGTGTCAAAGTCAACAATCAAGAGAAGACTTCACCAGAGTGAATACAGAGGGTTCACCACAAGATGTAAACCATTGGTGAGCCTCAAAAACAGGAAGGCAAGATTAGAGTTTGCTAAACAACATCTAAAAAAGCCTTCACAGTTCTGGAACAACATCCTGTGGACAGATGAGACCAAGATCAACTTGTACCAGAGTGATGGGAAGAGAAGAGTATGGAGAAGGAAAGTAACTGCTCATGATCCAAAGCATACCACCTCATCAGTGAAGCATGGTGGTGGTAGTGTCATGGCATGGGCATGTATGGCTGCCAATGGAACTGGTTCTCTTGTATTTATTGATGATGTGACTGCTTACAAAAGCAGCAGGATGAATTCTGTTTCGGGCAATATGATGTGCTCATATTCAGCCAAATGCTTTAGAACTCATTGGACGGCGCTTCACAGTGCAGATGGACAATGACTCGAAGCATACTGCGAAAGCAACCAAAGAGTTTTTTAAGGGAAAGAAGTGGAATGTTATGCAATGGCCAAGTCAATCACCTGACCTGAATCCGATTGAGCATGCATTTCACTTGCTGAAGACAAAACTGAAGGGAAAATGCCACAAGAACAAGCAGGAACTGAAGACAGTTGCAGTAGAGGCCTGGCAGAGCATCACCAAGGATGAAACCCAGTGTCTGGTGATGTCTATGCATTCCAGACTTCAGGCTGTAATTGACTGCAAAGGATTTGCAACCACGTATTAAAAAGTGAAAGTTTGATTTATGATTGTTAATCTGTCCTATTACTTTTGGTCCCTTAAAAAGTGGGAGGCACATATACAAAATGTTGTAATTCCTACACCGTTCACCTGATTTGGATGTAAATACACTCAAATTAAAGCTGAAAGTCTGCAGTTAAAGCACATCTTGTTCATTTAATTTCAAATCCATTGTGGTGGTGTATAGAGCCAAAAAGATTAGAATTGTGTTGATGTCCCAATATTTATGGACCTGACTGTATGAACAAATTTCCTGAAAGTGTGATACAGCAGAGAAAGGCAATACATAATGAGCTATTTATTCGGCAGAGGAGCCTACGTTTATACAGGGCTTTCCCTTCCATTACACAGGAGATGTGTTATTTCAAACCCTTTACACTAAATAGATATTCACCCTTTTATCGCAAATATGTTACGACAGACGCAAAAGAAGAAAAAGCAAGACCCCAATAAAAAGATACCATTTTTGAAAGACATTGAGCTCCTTACAAGAGATTTAAAAAATAAACCTATTAGCCTCAAATCCAAAAGATTTGCTGGAGAAATAAATGTGTCAAAAAGAAAATCCACCTCGTTCAATGTATTGAATACATTCACACATGCTGTGGGCAAACAGAAGTATTCCTTCCTTGTGGATACACCCTTTTCATTCCCATGTAGCGAGGGCAATGGAAAAAGTAGCAGGAGGATTTCGCCGTCTGCAGAAAGGATAAATTGTTCCCATCCCTGGAAGATATTTGTCAGCTACCAGGGCACAAGTCAGTTCTGTCCTCATACAGGTTAACACAAGGAGCACTTTATTTAACGGCTTCTCGTTACCGTCCTGCCCACTAGACAAACTGCACCCAAATGTCCTCAGTACTGAAAAGTGTGTGTTTAAATCAAACACCATTACCCATCTCCTGAAACAGAATTCCAGTGTTAGATGAAACAAGTTGCCTATTGCAACTTCATCCAGAAATATACTGTGTATATACAGCATATATTTCTCAATAAGGAACAAAGCACAATGATGACTTAGAATACATTAAGTCATTTAATAAAATTGTACCAAAAAAAGCCGCACACCAATTTGGAAAGGATTAGAATTATCAATGCAGAACATTTTGAGTTTTATACCCTTTATTGACCAATTTAATTATGGCTGCAAGCTTTCAGGATGTGGGGGAATTCCTCCATCTTCCTCACTGTTCAACCCGTTTGATAAATTAAAGAAAAAAAAAAAAATCTACGGGCAGCTTTATCACTGTAAAAGTTTACCCACGTCTTAAAAGTGGTTGTAAACCCTCACATATATACCCATTGAGCCTTGTGACTGGCATTAGGTGATACATAGATATGAAACAAATCCTCCTACATAAGTATATACCTGTTTATCTTCTCTGTTCTCTCCTCCACATCCATTCTAAGTACAGAATTTATACAGTTTGTCTGAGCTTTCGGAAAGAAGGGGAGGAGGAACTGAAGGTATACTTTGTAGAGCTCAGTGAGAGCTGATTGGAGGGAATAGACACATCCCCTTCACACAGCAACAGAGCTGAAGCTGTCACTCATAGGCTGTGTGCTGCAAATCCCTCACTGTCACCTTTTTATCTCTTGGTGTCAAGTGACTTTTGCTAATAGCAGAAGAACTAGGCAGCAGACAAAAAACACTAAATGCTCCGGATTAAGTACACACTATAGGAGGGATAAGATTTGTTCAGATTTCATGCCAGAGATTTACAACCACTTTAAATTTTGGACATAGCAATCACAAAAATTGGGTGTCTTTGTCTAGCTGTCCACTACATCAATGCTGATAAGAGCGGTTAGGGGTTGGGATAAAGTGGTAAGGGGCTAGGACCACGGTCAGGTCTTTATTACTGTCTGTATCCCCATTATAGGGATTTACTAGGGTTCCGTCACATCAAAACGGATGAAGTATACATCCGTTTTTTCATCTGTTTTTCATCTGTGGTCATCAGTTTTTCATCAGTTTTTTTTACATCCACTACCAATGCAAAAATGGATGAAAAACTAACCATTCATCAGTTTACATCTGTTTTTCGTCCGATCCGTTTTTTTGACAGATGAAAATTAGGGCTTTCATCCATTCAAAAAAATGGAATTTTGAAGGAAGAGGATGAAAACGGATGCAAATGAATGATCATCCGTTGTCATTTCCATAGAGTTGCATTGATGTCCATTTCTCATCCGTCAATGGATGAAAAAACGGACAAACGGTCCGTATGTGTGAAAGGGGCCTAAGAGGGGATTTCACTCACATTGAAACAATATCTTCTCCTGGAGTCTACAGGGCAGGAAGTGAAGGGAAATCTCCTTAGAAGCAGATTTAAAATAAATAAAAAAATAAATAAAAAACCTGGAAGTGGGTTTAATCCTCCCCTATAATATCAAAATAACTAAAATTAAAATATACAAAAAGTTTTGGCTTATGCTCTACTTAAGGATCCGTGACATGGGGTTAGGAGATTGATTATGATGATGCAAGTTATGGTCACAGAAGTGGTATCTATGATAACGCTTTGGGTACAACTGGGTAAATATGATAATACATGGTAATAACAGCTAGTAAAGACAAAATGATCTCTTGCATTCACAACACGTAGGGGCTCTATGAGACTCTGTCCACATGGGATGATTGCAAAAGGGCATGCAAACTCCTAAAGAGGTCCTCTGCAGTCCATGTCCACCATTCAGGCACACACAGGTTTTAGTTTTTTTTTCAGTCTCCTATGCCCGATATTTAGACGGAGCACTCAAGAGGCTTATTTATTCCAAATAAGTTTTTTTTTTCCTGGCACTGCAGTAAGGTTTATATTAAGTGGGTAGTAGAAACGCATAGAGCACTTCACAGTGTTTTCTCATAATGAAACCCAATAACCTAAAACCGTTTATTGTGCAAAATATTTTTGGTGGTTCACAAGCTTTACAATGGGATTTGTAATGGGTAAGACTGAATAAACAAATGCAAGTGTAAGATACATTGACAATAAAATGCAGCCAAGAAATAATATGCTAAGTAGTAGGTTTTGACAATTGTGTATGGCTGGCATAAACATGGATACATTTATAGGGCAGTTAAGCTGGCAAGCTTGAAAATGCTTATTGAAAATTGAGACTTTATTCCTTTGTATGGGCTTTACAACTAAATAATGGCAGCCCACAGAATAGCTAGGCAAAGGGGCTTTTGATATGAAGATCGGTGAAGGCAGCTTGTTTAAGCCAGAGATAATAAATGCATGCCCCAGTGAAGAATCCAGGGAAACTGGATTACGTGTGAACGCAACTGATGTGGCTCAATCTTCATGAAACAGAGTTTTACCCACCTCCAGTGGAATAAGAAATGGAATCTATAAAAATACAACACATACATTAGGTGCTATATAAAAAAGGACTGCCAAAGTCACCAGCCTGATGTTGATGAGGCACTGGTAAAGAAGAGCTTGGTGGGTGTGTAATTGACAGTGGTGGTCAACAAGGCAGTAAAAGAGGGAGAATCTAAAGCTGGGCATTGACCCCTCGAATTGTGGCTGTTCAGCCTGCAAGAGATGAGAGAACATCACTTTACTCCCCCATCTAAGTTAAACAGCATGAATGGAGGAATATTCATTGTATTCAGGCAGCTGCGGCTCGCAAGGTTGCTGTCATTGCTAAACTGACTTCCTCCGATAGGATACAGTCACTGTTTGGCCAATAATTTAACATTTTGTCGAACAAGGTTGTGCTTGCAGGGCCACCCACGGCTCAAATTGTGCTTGGTTCGAGCCGTCTATGGGGGTATTTACCATTAGGAATGAAGGGAAATAAAATACTTTATTTAAATAGGGGTGGGGTAAGCTGTCAAATTTTTACTGCTAACTGCATTCCTATTGGGTAGGTATGCATCACCCAATGGGACTGTCAATTTACAGAAGTGAAAGGCATCTCCTAATAAGACAAGGAGACAACAATGAGAACCTGACAGAGGCTCTAACCTTTATTTATGCTATAAAAAAAAGGGTTAGTGGAGTTACACTTTAAAGCTGAAAACCGGACAAAGCTTTAAAAAACACAGATGAGATACATTAATGGGAGCCTATTTGCCTGCCAACAGATTTTTTATTTTGGTTCATCCAGGTCTGAGATTTACATAGCACTGTCACATAGTCCAGCTCTGTCTGCCAGGTCAGAAGCCCAGAATTTAAAGAGTAAGGGGCGGTTCACACTGCTGTGATCCCGAAGATCGGATGTGATCGCACCGCATGCGTGCTCTATGCGCTGCGATTTCAGCTTTACAGATAGTGTGGGTGAAATTGCATCGCATTCAGAACAAACTTGCACAGGACCCTTTTTTTAGTCCACAGCAGAATTGGATCGCATGGGTGTGAACACCCATGCGATCTGATTCCTGTGCGAGCTTGCAGTTCGCAGTGCGATATGCAAACTGATTTGGGGGTGTCATTAACATTGTATTCACACTCCCCGGAGTTCGCATATGGCAGTGTGAACTGTCGCCGGGAGACATATGATGCGGGAACCCGCAGTGGATTCACAGGGTTCCTGCATCGCAGCAGTGTAAACCGGCCCTAACGCCACTTTTGTTGAGGAAAAACATCCCCTTATGGGTGATCTACTGCAGTGGTTCTCAACCCTGTCCTCAAGTGCCCCCAACAGGCCATGTTTTGGGAATTTGTCTTAGATAAAATAGCTGTCCAAAATACCAATCCATTGACTCCGATTTAAAGCATCTCTGCAAGATAAAGGAAAAACCTGCAAACATGGCCTGTTGGGGGTACTTGAGCACAGGGTTGAGAACCACTGATCTACTGTGTGTACATTACAAGGAGTTTGACAAACTTTGTTGCAGATTCCTACCTTTTGTTATTCTGACGAGATCCCTGTGTGTTTGTCTGTGCCCATGTGCAGAAGTGAGTCTAATGGGAGTGGTTTCATAATTATCAACCAGCTGCTGCACCTGCAGAGCTCTAATGAGGAAAATGGAAGGGCTTGCATCCCTTTAGACGTGATTTCCTATTGGGAGTATCTTAATAAAAATTTAATTTTTGTTGCAGGGGGATGCCTGAAATTTGACTTGTATCTTAGTGCAGACTTCTGGGAAAATCAATGAGCCAATCAAACAAGCAGAAAATGACATATATGGGGGGTGTTCTGTAAACATTCTGTGTACAGATGTTCCTCGGGGTAGTCATCTTGCATTGCATATCACAGAAAGTTACAGAGCTGCAGATTGAAAAAGAAAGGTAATTTTTAATAACATTCAATTACAACATGTCTTGTTTCGCAATTGTATAATTTGTATTTGCTATATTTTTTTCCACTAAAGTGTTACCCTTTAACTCTGCTGTTAGGTCTCGCTTACTGGTTGTCCTTTCATTTGTCTGTAACTTGACAGTGGAAGGTGAGAAGCAGCATGGTGATTAGCTCAGCATGTTCTTTGTTGGCACATATACGCTGCAATACAACTGACTGGCACCTTGTTGCTTTTTCCTCTGCCAGACTGAGTTCTGCTATACAGGAGCCTACAAGAGGCAGATACCAAGTAAAAGTCAGGTATTTAAATTGCTTGCATTTAACTAAAGCCAGAAAACTTTCATTTTCTATAGTTGAGTAGTTAAAAGTTAAAACCCCTGTCCAGCTATTTTTTTTTTTGCCATATGTGTTCCATTAGCAAGCTATGGTTTTAGATACAGAATGATGTATTAATGAATACAAAGCTGTATTAATGTGTCTTTTATATCTGCCTGAGCTTCAGCTTCAAGGCTACAGTACTCACTTAAAATGAACATTAATCTGTGGTGCAGGTTTCTGTAATCGTCTCTCAACACAATATTCCATTTATGTATGCATATTTTCCATTCCTTAGTTTAATAAATTAGCAAGCAATGTTGACAGATAATTATAAAGAGAAGAGCTGCATAGATTTCCAGCAGTTGATACAACTTTACAAAAGTCTGCAAAACTGCAGACTTTTAAAAATGCCAAGATCTAATAAAATCCCCGGCTGTGGGGAAAACCGTGGAACAATTATCTCTTCTCATTTATGTTCTGTTTATCTCCTTAATTACCCCAATTCAAAAATTATAAAAAATAAAGACATACGGTAAATCTCCTTAGATTACAGGGAGAATTTTGATGTGAGAGACTGCTAAAACAGAATAGGTCTACCACAGAGTACAAAATGTTAGGCAGCCTATAGAAGGATCCGTTTTTTCATTCAACCAGTAGGTTGACCGAAAACAACTGACCCGATTCCCCCCCTCCACATATTCAAGGTGAATGAGGGGATCCTCTCCACTGTGCTATTGTATTCTGACAGCGGGGAGACTTCCCCACCATCAGAATATAGTGATCAGCGCTGCCAGCTAAAGCCTGCGATCGAGCAGGGAAAACCCAACAGGGTGTATGTAGAGAGGTCAGTTGGTAGCTTGACTTCTCTACAACATCCCTGCCCATACATGGATTGAAATTCAGCTGGTCCCCGCTCAACTGGTGAAATTTTGATCCAGGTATGGACATCATGTTAAAGACATTCCATATTCAAACATTCCCATTAAAGCATAATGTTAATGGATCGTGTATTTTGAAGATACAATGTCATACCGGTGAAGGAATGAATACAGAAAAATGACAAAAAATGACAACTTCAAAAAACCCGCCATGCCTCTTACTTGGATTGTCTACTTTCCAAAAAAGGGGTCATTTGGGGGATATTTGTACTTTCCTGGCATTTTAGGGCCTCATGTATCCATGTTTATTCCAGCCATACACAATTGTCAAAACCTACTACTATTATTTCTTGGCTGCATTTTATTTTCAATGTATCTTACACTTGCATTTGTTTATTCCGTCTTACCCATTACAAATCCCATTGTAAATGGCGGCCGTCAGTACATCAGGACTGATAATTTTTTCAGATATATACCATAGTTTGTGGACCCTAGAACTTTCCTACAACAGATTAAATAATATACAATGACTATTTTCACCAAAGCAATGCAGCAGAATACATTTTGGCCTAAATTTATAAAGTACAATTATTTATTTGCAAAATTGTATAACAGAAACAAAGAAAAATGCTTTTTTTTTTTTTACACTTTTCAGTCTTTTTTCTTCTATTTGGCAAAAAATAAAAAAACCCAGTGGCGATTAAATACCGGCAAAAGAAAGCTCTATTGGGGTGTAAAAAATGCAGTTTGGGTACAGTGTTGCATGACCGTGCAATTGTCATTCAAAGTGCGAGAGGGCTGAGCCTGGGCAGGAAGGGGGTAAGAGTGCCCGGTATTGAAGTGGTTAAAATGTACCTTCTATTGCCCTCAGTCTCCTCCAAATTCCATTTCTTTTTTTCCTGCCATGATGTGACTTCCTGTTCGCAGGGATGTCAAACTGGCTGTTGCGGAACTACAAATCCCATCATGCCTCTGTCTGTGGCAATCATATTTGTAACTGTCAGCTTTGCAATGCCTCATGGGACTTGTAGTTCTGCAACAGCTGGAGGGCTGCCAGTTTGACACCTGTGTGTTAGAGGATGGCTATGTTCATTCCGCACAGTCCCGCTGTATGTAGGAACATAGCCACCCTCTTTTGTTTGTTCCCAAGATGGACTATGGAGTATGTAGCACACAAAGACGCATAGGCAAAGAAATATAGCATTATTGGATCAGTGTGTTAGAACTGGGTTCCTAGGTTTAAGTGGTACCACAGCATTTGCATGTAGTCCCTATCTTCCTATCCGTTCAACCTGTTTGTTTCCTATAGCTGCTCTTTGCATTGGTTTAAATGTGATTTTTTTTTTAAAGGGGCTCGTCTGCTGCAGGTTTGTCTTCCTGTTTACCCCTAAGGCTCAAATTTTCAATTTGAAACTATGAGCAGCTTATGCTCAACGGCTGATCACTGGATTCATATTTTTATTGGTTTAATCATTGTTTGTTGTTATGCTATCAGACAAAAAAAAGCTAGTGCATCTAGAAGAGGAATGCTGACGGTGAACCTGAATGAAAACATCCTAAACTGCTTGAGCGGCTAAAAACTGCTTTTCAGCGTTTTATGAAATATTAATTGTGCCGCAGGATGCCGCGATCCCACAGGTTCAATCCGACTCACATTACCGGAGTAAAAGACTAGTCGTGGGCCCAGAGCACTACATCAAAGTGCTGAGAACAGCAGGGTGAGCTCTTCTTCATTCTATTCTTTAAGTGTATGTGTGCTTTGTACTGCCATAGGAGAGCGCCACACCATAGTCACTGCAGAATTCTACAACTAGAATAATACTCAATTGTTTATTCTGTTATGTCTTATGCAAAGCTTCAATATCTTCTCTAGAATAAAATGGGCCACACAGATTAAAAAAAACGGTCAGACATACAGCCTACCAAAAACAATATTTTCACTAAAAATACACTAAAATCATTATTACATAACTTACAAACGTCCTGCTAAATCTAAAAGTTAAAATTGTATTGAATTAATAAAGTTCAGTGTGTAAATGAGGTATTGGGGCTCATTCACATAGGTGATGTGGCCTGTAACGTGTGAATCAGTGTTTTTTTTTAACCACTTCAGCCTAGGAAGGATTTCCCCCTTAATGACCAGAGCACTTATTGCGATTCGGTGCTGCGTCGCTTTAACTGACAATTGCGCGATCGTGCGACGTTGACAACAATATTGATCTCCTTTTTTTCCCACAAATAGAGATTTCTTTTAGTGGTATTTGATCACATCTGCGGTTCTTATTTTTTGCGCTATAAACAAAAAAAAGAGCGACAATTTTGAAAAAAAAAAAGAAACTGTATTTTTTACTTTTTGCTATAATGCATATCCAAAAATATATATATATTCATCCGTTTTGGCCGATATATATTCTTCTACATATTTGTGGTAAAAAAAAAAAAATTCACAATTGGCGTATACGGTTTGGTTTGCGCAAAAGTTGCCTCGTTTACAAACCATAAGAATTTATGGCTTTTTTTCCTATTTTTTATTTTTTTTATACTAATAATGTCAGCAATCTGCAATTTTTATCGGGACTGTGATATTGCGGCGGACATATCTGACATTTTTAACACTTTTTTGGGACCATTGACATTTATACAGCAATCAGATCTAAAAATAGCCACTGATTACTGTATAAATGTCATTGGCAGTGAAGAGGCTGCAGGGAGCAATCAAGGGGTTAACTGTGTAGGTGCTGGGCTGCCAGGGGCATGACAGATCTAACTGATCCCGATCACAGGAATCAGTAGATCACGGTCATGCCACCTGACAGAGCGGGGAACCACCATGTCTACATCAGCAGTTCCCCGCTTTTCTTCTGTAGCAGGCAATCGCAGGTCGCTGGCGGACATCGAGTCCACCCGAGCCGCGGCCCCACTCAGGGAGCGTGCGGCTTACTCACCCCATAGCTGCGCCTGCGCGAATCGCCGTTTATAAATGGCAATGCGTGATAACGAGTCACTTTGCTGCAGTAAATATACGCGAGCCGGTCCAGAATGGGTTAATGTAGACAATGCTGTGTACAGGCTGCCTATGTTCCTATATGGAGACACAGCAACTGTATGAAACACAGGTCCTAATTTGACAGGCATGTGGATGCACGTGTATGGCCCCCGAACAGTGACAGTGTGCATTTTGGGCCACTCACCCACACCTGTCAAATTAGGACCTGCGGCTGTGTTAATACAGTACAACCACTGCATCCTCAGAGTAACAGGCGTGTCTCATTCACACTGTATGGGCCAGAGAACCTGTATGAATGAGCCCTTCATTTTTAAATGTACAATTTTTTAAAATTTTTAACAATTTTTCAAAATATATTTTTACATTTAATTATTTTTTACAATTTTTTTTTTTTTTTTTACAATACTGGGGCTTGTCTAATATAACAGGGGTATAGACCCCTGGCAGCTCACCTTTCAGACAGAGAAAGGAACTGAAGACACAGATACTTAAACTTCTTTTCTCTGTAGCCCCAGCTGCATTGAAGATGGATGAACAGGAGGCTCCTGTTCCTTCAAAAATGGAAACATAGTAAACACAGTTTACTAGGCTTCATTTATCAATGAACACAGTGAATGATCGGTACCGATTACCTACTGTGTTCACTCAGAAAAGGAAGGGGCTGGAAAATGACATACCAGTGGGAGGGAGAAACCAGCTTTCAGCTGCTGCAGGGAGAGACATACAGGGTATGGCTCCTAGAATTAAAATCTTTTCTTTCCTGTCCTGCTTAAGCACGGCTGATCTCCACTGTATTCATGAGCTACCACAGGCTGAAAATTCTTTAGCATCTGCCACACTTCCAAGTGTGCTGGAAGCCTGGACCCCTGCTGTACTCTGCTGTTTTATCTGCTAGTCCCTATGTCAGAACTGTGTCCTATACTATATTATAATCACTCTGGGCATTGTCAATGCAGGGCAAAATAACAGGTTCACTTTAATGCTATCCTACTATATTTTCTCTGTCACTGGGGTAAAAGGAGAGGCCTGTGTAAGCTACAAGTCTGGAGTCATAGTCCACACAGTACTATGGACTATCCTTGGACATCGCTGATTGGGCCTCCCAGGGCCGATCCTAGGGTCACAGGCGCCTGGGTGCAAAAATATTTCTGGCGCCCCACATGGGCGTGGTTATCTTACTAACTCCTCCCCTTTACAAATGTTTCTATGGCAATGACTCAAATACAGAGATGCTCCCTTAAGGAGTTTTCATTGCCCTGGGATCATCCCATGATCTCTTAAAAATAAACAAAATACAGAAAAAGAATATTCTAAAGCCCCGTACACACGGGATGACGATCACACGTACGATCGTGTCAAAATCGTATGTTGGCTGTTGTATCTAGCAAACTGACTGCACTACACGATCGTACGACCACAGCCGTAGCATCCGGCTGTTCCTGACTTTAGAGCATGCGTGTTTTGCACAATAAAACTTTGTTGTACCAACTGCTCTGTACACACGATACAACGGTCGTATGAGAGCTTGTTGGTACGACCAAGTTTTCTAGTCTGCTCATACAACTCCCTTGTACGACCGTCGTACGTCGGCTGTTCTAATCGCGCATACGAACGATCGATTTCGCATACAACGGTCGTTAGTACGACCTGTTGTATGCGATCATCATCCCGTGTGTACGAGGCTTAATGAGACCTGGGGTGGGGGGGACTATCTCTGATGGGCACAGTACAAGAGACAGTCAGAGACTGCAGACATGATACAAGAGATCAATGCTTCAAATGCAGCCCACAAGTGCCCATCAAATGCAGCCTCATCAGTGCCCACCAATTGCAGCCTACCAGTGCCCACCAAGTACAGCCTACTAGTGCCCACCAATTGCAGCCTACAAGTGCCCACCAAATGCAGCCTAATCAG
>BLSH010438155.1:530794-557229 GCA_018402905.1 Glandirana rugosa
ACTCGTCTCGTGTTTGTGGATACTTTCATCCCTGACGTCACACACACTTTCTCAGGAAGTACCACTTTCCAGATGAAATTTGGTCTCGTCGAACAAGACTGAGAGTATGTGAGGTAAATAACACACCTACATATCGAAACAAACTCTGACGTAGGGTCACTACCGGTTTCTCTGACCATCTCTTGTACGCCTGCAGTCTCTGACCATCTCACATAATATGTCTGGCAGTAAATGATATGCACAACCCTTTGGTGTGTCAAGGGCTGCAGTTGAGGCACCAAAAACCTCATCGGTTGGCCATCACTGGGATGCAGTCTCAAACAAAGCTATACATCCACACAATAAATGGAGTGTATGAGAGTCAGAACAAGCTGCTCTGGTTTAAAGTAGACCTTTCACCATGAAGGACTCTTTCACACACACTGCAGTCCCTACTTTCATAGGTGTTTGTGCTCTACTCATTGCTAATAACATGTTCTAGGAGTTTTCTGTCTATTGGTGAGTCCCCCACCTCCCCAGTCCATAGTGTGCAGGCAGTGAGATGATGTGCTGTAACCTCCAGCAACCAATCAGTGAGTGGTAATGATGTGCGTAAACCTCCAGCAACCAATCAGCAACCAATCGGTGAGCAGTCATGATGTGAATGGGGGGGCGAAGAAAATGTTTTCCCAGGGTTCAATCAATATGAAAGGTGGCCCTGATCCTGCACCACATTCAAATTTCACTGCCCTTGCAATCTACAGTGGGTGTCAGTTAAATTTTAACGACAACCCTGCTTGCTTTGCTACGGGGCACACAGTGCATGCTCGCCTCTGTGCTGTGTGGCTCACACAGCGACCCAGCGCTGCTTGGTTCTCCCCCCCAACCCCCCCCCCCCCCGCTTCACCACTTGATACCTGCCGCTGAACCCCCCCCCAGGACAAAAAATTATCTACGGCCCTGGCCGTAACACAAGACTGGATGAATGGAAGGAACAAATCCTTTGGCAGGTACACAGTTTCCATGTATGTATTTCTACTGTGTATTTAACAGCTGGCTTTGAGATCATCTTAACAATTGAGGTAAAGCCTAACTATATCTAGTCTTAACAAATGTTCCCTCCACCCTCCTCCTACCTATTCTGCCTAACCTGTATACTTACCTATTTTTAATCTGCTCCAGTCAAGTCACATGGTCGCACATTTCCAGCTAGGGTTGCCACCTCATCCCTTTAAATCCAAGCACATGTGAATTACTCAGGTTCTGAGGCTAATTTAATGCAGATAAGGCACCAAGTGAGTTTAATTACCACCTTAATCAGCGGCAGAACCTGTGTAATTAATATGTGTTCGGTTTTAAAGGGATGAGGGGGCAACCCTAGTTCCAGCTCCCCTGTGTCAGTGAGCAGCTGCTGCAGGGGAGAGAAGGGAACACTGACAGCAGATGGACTGTGGGCTAGGGTTGCCACCTCATCCCGTTAATCCAGGACACATATTAATTACACAGGTTCTGTGGCTGATTGAAGTGGTAATTAAACTCACTTGGTTCCTTATCTGCATTAAATTAGCCTCAAAACCTGTGTAATTCATATGCGTCCTGGATTAAAGGGATGATGGGGCAACCCTACTGTGGGAACTTATGGGTGACAACGTGGCCCTAGAATTCCAAGCCGCTGTTAAGCGCTCCCTTGCATAGAGGTGCAGGATCATGCGATCGGACCGGAGCAGATTGAATACAGGCTAGTACACAGATCTATTTAATACAGATTAGGCGAAATAGGTAGGAGGAGTGGGGGAAGGAACATTTCGAAGAATGGATATAGTTTTCTTCCACTATAACTAGAGTCCTAAACAGAATAAGAAAAACACATTGCTATACCAATGCTCTAAAATCCAATAAAAGTATGGTTTTCAGTTGACTGAAGCAGACTTGACGTGAGTTTCATCACTAAATGGAATATTTATTGCAGCTGGTGTACCTAATAGATTTTATAAATACATACCTGTGTTAACGCCTTTGGTTTTACATATGCTTCAAAGAAAGCTCAGTATTAGAAAAAGTGATCTCAATTTGTATTTATTTTTTTCCAACAAATTGTTTAATAGTGTAAAAGACAATAAAACTCTTGTAATCTTGATGGGTAATTAAAAATGGAAAAATGACACAATACATTAAACTAAGGTCAATTGTTTTATCTGGATCATGATGTCATTGAAACGATACAAGAAGCCAGTATTCTTTTATGATTTAATCTGATATTTTCCACTTGAGGCAGCCTATGATCAGCCATTATTCAGACTCTTCTGTCAGTTTGTTCATGCTTATCATCTCAGTTACAATTCTCCCTGTTTTTGCATACAGCACAATAAAAGCTACCTACCTCCCATTGAGAGATGTGCACAGCAGTGATTAATCAGCCCCTGCCAGAGAAGGGGTTGTATAACATTAACCCTAGTCAAAGAGGCAGCTGTATGGCGGTTCCCTCTAATTGCCTACTGCCATACATCCAATGTGTGCTGCTTTCAGGCTTTCTCAGACTTGGTTCTCCTACTGACAAAGCACGCACATACAGCGAGCAGCCAGTGTACAGAGGAACCTGAATATATTGTCTCCAATGCTTAGTTTATTACTATTAGGGCCCCATTCAGATGGCTGATTTGGGCCGTACGCCACCAAGAATCAGAATCTCAGAAGACCAAGAATCAGAGACACAAACTGTCTGCGTCCAGGGTAGGGTTGCCACATCATCCCTTTAATCCAGGACACATATGAATTACACAGGTTCTGTGGCTGATTAAGGTGGTAATTAAACTCACTTGGTGCCTCATCTGCATTAAATTAGCCTCAGAACCTGTGTAATTCATATGTGTCCTGGATTAAAGGGATGATGTAGCAACCCTAGTCCAGGGCCACTCATCTGTCCCTAAAGCCTCGTACACACAGTACAACGGTTGTACAACAACGGTCGTACAACCAGCTTGTTGTACGATCATCTGACCATTAGTACGTGCGATTATAACAGCCGTCGTACAACAGAAGTTGGATGAGCAGACTAGAAAACTTTGATTGTACAACAAGCGGTCGTACGGCCGTTGTACCATGTGTACAGAGAAGTTGGTCCAACAAAGCTGTTCGTGCAAAACACGCATGCTCAGAAGTCAGGAATGCCCGGAAGTGTCCATTTGTGTAAACCTACGTTCCTAATTCACAAATCACATGTACCTGAGGTTCCTCTTTATACGCTCGTAACACGTCACTACTTTCGGCTTGGTTGTACGATCGCTTAGTGCACGTCAGTACGTGAGACACAACAGCCAACATCCAACTTGGTCCAAAGTTGGACATTCTATTGTACAACCATTGCACCCATGTGTATGAGGCTTTAGCCTAGGATCACGGTGCTGCGGGTCCAGCTGAACTAGCACGCTTTCATACCCACCTGTCAGTCTGACTTTGGGGGCGATTTCAGAGACATCTGTGCGGGTTCCTGCACAGATGTCTATTGGAATCGCACCCAAAGTCGCCAAATGTAGTACAGAAACTACTTTTGGGAATTGGTGCGGCACCACAATGTCGGCGTCGCAACGATTGGGACGGTGCCATTGCCGGATATTGCTGCCGATTTGGCATGCAATTTGACATGTCTGGAAAAAAAAAATCACTTCTCCTAGCACAAATTCTCTGTGCCTCAAATTTCCCCTCCGAATACACATCCCTTTCCCCCTCCCAGCACAAATCTCTCCCCCCAGTCATCCCTACTAGCACAAATCCCCCCAAAAAAATCCCCCCCCAACACAAATCTCCTCCCCCCTCTACCATATCACCTCTTCTAGCACAAAATCCCCATTAAATTTCCTCCTAGAATCCCCAGAATTTGTTAGGGGACAATGCTACTTTGTAGTATACAGTTGGCCATGCTTGGCTGTATGTTAAGATACATGTAACGATAATAACATATACTTTTATGTATCTGTGATTTGTATACCAATTGTTTTTTCTTTAACACCAATAAACAAATACTTTCAAAAATGTCCTCCTAGAACAATCCCCCCCCCCCCAACCTCACATGATACCACAGTGCCCAAGGCAGCCGTCCTTCCTTCCTTCCCTTTTTTTTCAGAGCAGAGTGCAGTGACGCACCACACCACACGCTGTGATGTATATAGACAAATTAAATGAAATTTTATTACATTTTAGAAAAATTACAAAAAAAAAAAAAAAAGGAGATAACAATGTGATGTGTCATTACAGTGCATCCTATCACTCCTTCGCAGGACACACCAGCAACTGCGCAGTAATGCACACTGCTTGTTCGAATGGGTTCCATGACATGATAAGAAAAAAATAGATACCCTTCTATCCAATCCTGGTGTCTAGCTGGTCAAGCATGCCAGTATTTGGTAAGTTAAGTTGGTTATATTAAACCACGGGACCTTATGTGGTCCACATTGTTAGATGGAAATTATACACTAGGATTTAAAATAAAATGTTCAGGGAGGCAAGTCAGCTATGCTCATGACCCGATATGAGCCTTTTATAATGTGACACACGCTCTACTGGGCACAAGTCCGTTGGGCGTGATTAGAAAAAGACAGCTTTTGTTCTTTATAAAGAATACCCATTCTGCTCAAGAAAATAGTAGCCAAGTTGTAATAAAAAAGACCCCTTTCCAAAAATTAAATACACTTTAGAAAAAAACAAAACAAAAGAAATATGTGTCAAAATCTTTAGCTATGAAGTTGCTCAAGAGGCTGCAACAATTACAAACCAGTTCTTATATGGGGTAATGAAGCTTGCAAAATCCACTTCTGTGTTTCACAGTCACATCCTTTTATAAAAGAGAAGAGAGGTGCCGCTAAGTGTAGCAATATGGTTACATTTAATGAAGGTACAACATTTAGGCTCCATGCACACTGGACGCTCCATATAATCATTTTGGACGTCGGATATCTGGCAGAAAAACGCTGCTTTTAAAACTAGTTTTCATCAGCGTTTTGTAACAGCGTTTATGCACTTTTATCCTCGTTTTGGTGCGTTTTTCTTTTAACTTCATTAGCTTCCATTGACTACAAAAAACGCCGGACACCGATAAATGGCCATTTAGCGGCGTTTATGAGCATTTATCGGTGTCCAGCTTTTATTGTGATCAGAAGAACGACTCTTGAACGCCAATTCACGGCGTTCAGATAACAGCCCAAAAACGCCACTGCTGTTAAACGACAATAAATGTCCATGTGTGCATGGACACATAGGATAAGGCAAAGGGCCATTTTTGGGCTGGTAAACGGTCGTTTATCAGCTTCAGTGTGCATGGAGTCTTAGCAACTTACATGGTTGATGATTAACCATATTGCTCCACTTAGAGGTGCCTCTCTTCTCTTTTAGACTCTGTAGCTCCCGCTGGATTTTGCTTCTAATCCCCTTGTGGAGGCTGCCATTTGTGGATGGACATTTTATGGTTACACAACCTATCACACTGCAATGAGATTTTTATATGGACTATAAACTGAAAGACTTATGAATAAATGGTTGTGGAACAAATCTTCTGAGTTTGCATTATTTCTTATGGGGAAATTGGCTTTGATATAAGAGTGCTTTGGATTACAAGCATGTTTCCGGAACGAATTATGCTCGCAATCCAAGGTTTTACTGTATAAGTAAGTAGCAATAAGTACAAAATGCTTATTTTTTTGAGATTCCTTTATAGGTGTGCATTTCAAAAGTTCATCAAATAGATTCAAAAGTAGTTATACAGTGCTTGTCCCAAAAATTGCTCTAAAGCTTCATCCGATAATACTTTGTTTTTTTTGGTTGGTGTTTACAGTTACAGTAGTACAAGTTCATTTGACTAAGTGAAAAATGTACTGATTTACTAAATCACCCCAACGGAGTGAGTAATACCAGATAAAGTAGCTTCTTGTTGGTTAGCAATTTGCACACTTCCCTTGATTGCTCACTGACAATCGCCTAGATAAATTGGGGAAGGAAATGCTCAGGGCAAGGTAATGTAGCAATCAGTGTCAGAAGAAGAATTGCTCTCACCGGCCTGCAATGGCTGTGCTAAGCATGGTGGGAGTTCACACATACTACAGTGACACATGAGTACACTTTAAAGGGAGGCATTGGCACTTGGGTGCTTCCATTTATTTCCGTGCTGGAACAGCTGAGAAACAATAGTATTTGGCAAAAAGTCATAAATGTACCGTGTGCAATCCACTAGAATTAGAAACTATTGGTAAGTATTCCCGATATTACCTGTACAGTATATCTGTTGCTAGTTATATAAGATCACTCTTTTCTCTTGGAGCAATTGTATTGTTTAACATAGTTCACATTTAGCAAAAAAAATCAAAAAAATCATAAATGCAGCCATATTAATATAAAACAAAGGGCATTTATCTAGTTTTTCAATTGATGTCAGTTGAGAATTGCAACCTCAATTGCTGCATCACACCTGTATAAGAGGTAAGTATGCACTTGCTTCTTTGTAAGTGCTTTTTTCAGCCAATTTGTTGAAGCCTAGGTTCACATTGATGCGATTCGGCATGTGATTTGACAGGTCAAATTGACGGCTATTGCCTGAAATGACACCGTCCCAATCGGTGCAACACCAACTTTGCGGAGCTGCACTGATTCCCAAAAGTAGTTTCTGTACTATTTTTGGCGATTTGCATAGACATCAGTACAGCAACCCGCAGAGATGTCTCTGAAATCGTTGGACGGACATGCGGGAATGAAATCGTGCGAGTTCAGCTGAACTCACATGATTTCATTTCCGCAGCAATGTGAACCCAGGCTCAATGACAGTTGCTTTAAAGTGAAAGTAAACTCCCATGCATGATTTTTACCTATAGGTAAGCCTATATTAGGGTTTACCTATAGGTACTGTAAATATCTCCTAAATATGCGCCGTTTAGGAGCCATTTATTGTACATGCCCCCAGTGATGTCACAGGTGCATGCATACCCGTGCCGTTCCTTCAGAGTCCTGTGCCTTTGATAAATAAAATTGAAAAAAGCGTTTATTGATTGGTTTGCACAGAAGTTATTGCATCTACAAACTATGGTAATTGATTTATGGCGTTTTTATTTTATTTTTATTTTTTACTGGTAATGGCGGCGATCTGTGAATTTCATCGGGACTGCGATATTGCGGCGGACATGTCAGACACTTTTGACACTTTTTTGGGACCATTGACATTTATACAGCGATCAGAGCTGAAAATAGCCACTGATTACTGTATAAATGTCACTGGTAGGAAGGGGTTAACCTCCCTGGCGGGATGATTATGTCAGATTTTTCGCGTCTAAAAGCGGTACATTGTTTTGCATAGAAATTTGGCGTTTTATATTGTAGGCCTATAATTATTAGAAATAACTCACTTAAATCTGTCCAAACCTAGTCTAGTAGACATCCCGGGTATGATAAAGTTTGAAACACGAAATCATAAATTATAATATAATAACTATAAATAATTATCAAAAATAATAACATAATAGTAATAACATTTATTCAATAATGTAATCAAATCAAAAACACTGAGTTGCAGAATTGACGCTGTCGTCACTTTCAGTGTCTGATGATAAATTTCCCCAAAAATCAGTAACACTCAATTCTGCAAATGATTCTTATTTACGCTGTTTTCTAGCTGATCAAAAACCACTTTTGATGTAAAGGGACACTTTTTGGTTGCCATGGACATTCCCAAGTTTCCAGGCAGAAAGAATGACATTTATTATATAAAAGTGCATGCAGGGCTCTGGGCAAAGCACTAGGGACAAAAGAGATGTGAAATGATTTCATACAGTAATGTAATCTTACAGATTACAGTGTACTGTATGTTTACTGTGTGTTTCACTTTTTGAATTTGCCGCCGGTCTCCGCCCCCATGCGACGCAACGCTCGCAGGGAATGGAGCCCGGCACACAGAGGCATGGGGCGGAGGACACAGCCCGCAGACACGGCGGGGGACATCGCTGGATCCAGGGGACAAGGTGAGTAATGCTGCCTTGGATCCAGCAATGCAATCCCGAGTGTGGGTCGGGGTTACCGCTCTTGGTACAGAATATTCATCCCGAGCCACACTCGGGAATACCGACAGGGGGGTTAACACTAAGGGGGCAATCAAGGGGTTAAATGACTTCCCTCACTGAGTTCTAACTGTGTGGGGGCTGGGCTGGCATAGAAACATAGGGACAGGGTAGGGACATGACAAATCTAACTGATCACTTTCAGGTCCCCTGACTGAACGGGAAACTGCCATGTTTATATTGGTGGTTCCCAGTTCTGCCTCTGTATTAGGTGATCGCGGGTCGCCGGCAGACACAGAGTCCGCCCGACGCACGACCACACTCACACAGTGTGCGGCGGACAGGAAAGCGCACAAACAGCATCAAACTAAAAACTGAAAAAATAAAAAGTAAAATTAAACAATAAAAACAAATAAATAAAAAATGTAAAGCACCCCTGTCCGCGCGTGCTCGCTCGCAGAAGCGAACACATATGTAAGTGACACCCGCATATGTAAATGCCATTCAAACCACACATGAGAGGTATCGCCATGAACGTTAGAGTGAGAACAATAATTCTAGCCCAAGACCTCCTCTAACTCAAAACATGTAACCTGTAAAAATGTTTAAAGCGTCACCTATGGGGATTTTTAAATACCAAAGTTTGGCGCCATTCCACAAACGCGTGCAATTTTGAAGCGTGACATATTAGGTATCTATTTACTCGGCGAAACATCATCTTTCACATTATACAAAAAAAATGGGCTAACTTTACTGTTTTGGTATTTTTTTATGCGTTTGAAGTGTTTGAAAAATTGCTGTTCAAACACTGTGCGAGATAAAAAGTTGCAATGACCACCATTTTATTCTCTAGGGTCCCTGCTAAAAACATAATGTTTGGGGGTTCTGTGTAATTTTCTAGCAAAAAAAAAAAATGATGATTTTTATATGTAGCAGAGAAATGTCAGAATTGGCCTGATAGGCAACAATGACATTTATTGAATGAAATGGTGAAAATATTACAGATATATTACAAAGATGGGGGTTCACGTTTAGTACTGTTCTGCACGAGGGCCAGCATGTAAAATGCCCTAAGACACTAAAACCTATACACGTACACAAATAAATGTAGAAACATGTAAATGATCTGTCAATCATTCAGGCGTACTGTACAATGGATAAGATAACTCCGAAGAGCACTAATGATGTGCAAAGTGCAGTTATGTTCTGTAAGCAAATGGATTACAGATTACTGTTGCAGAAAGATCTCTGCCCAGGACGTCACCAACCTTCTACATAAAAGATCACACACCCATATTTCAATCTGCATCCCCACCCCCGTATGCAATTTTAACAGACAGACGTTTAACAAGTCAGAAGTCAAATAAATAGGTACTACAAATATCCAGAACTGTGTGCCAAACTGTACATACCTTAAGTGTTAGATGGAAGAACATTTCAAAAACTCGGGCTGGAAAGAACACAGCAGCCAGCCAATGGGTTTAAAATGGTGCTGTTAATAGAATCTCCTGGTCTCTGGCTCCCTAAAAGTGCACGCTGTTTCCTAGATCAGACAGCCCGGCTCCATAATTATATATTAATGTGTTCACCAATGCATTATCCTGTATAGGTTACGTGAAACATTTCTAAAAATGTTCATTATTTGTGTGCTTGGTAAATAGGAAAACCTCCAATCAGGTACAGGTTTAGCATTATACAATAATTGCCATTTCTAAAAACGGTGCATTTACAATTTTTTGACACGCACACCGATAAAGATTAATGTTCCCTCGCATCTCAGACAGCCATTCAGCACATAATCAGGCAAAAGGTGTGGACAGACTATCAACAATGCTACATTTTACCACCTCATAATAAAGCATTTCTGTCAATGATTACTATTATCAATTGTCATTGCGGTTTAGGCTATATACTAAGGCCCGATTCACACCTATGCATTTTTAGTGCTTTTTTGCATTTTGCAGTTTGGCATAGGAAACCATGTTAAATGGACTGCAGTGCAAATCTGCAAAATGCACTAAAAATGCATAGGTGTGAATCCAGCCTTAGAGCTCGTTTACACTTGCATTATGTGCCACATAACGGGTGTCGTTAAATGCATCATAAAGTTTGTTTTTTTTAACTGTTAACATTACAAAAAAAACATTTCATTCAACACTGTGATGCGCTGCAGCTATATGTGGTGCCACCCGTTGCACTGCAAAAAAAAAAATGCAGAAATTCTGAATTTTTATGCAGCACCCCACAACGCACCTCAACACAGCCTTATGGTTTGAACAGGGCACACAGAAAACAATTGTTGTGTCTGTGTGGATCTATCTATATGAATCAAACCATCTCAATGGACATGGTGATTCAATAAGGCATTTGCAACAGATTTGTGGGGATGTGTGTGTAGTCAGATGCAGCAGTGGCCTGTCTGTTAGGGGGCACAGGCGTGCATCCAGCCCCCTGATCTACATGCAGGGCGCCGGACGCATGGGGGATAAAACATATCAAAAGCGGCTTCAGAAACTTAATATGTACAGTCTGGAAGAAAGAAGGGAGAGGGGAGACATGATTGAAACCTTTAAATACCTCAAGGGGGTGAATAAGGTTCAGAAGGGCAGTCTTTTCAATATGAAACCAAAATCAAGAACACGGGGACATGACCTCAAACTAACTGGGGGGAAGTTCAAAACTAATCTTAGAAAGTATTATTTTACTGAAAGGGTGGTTGATGATTGGAATAAACTACCAACAGAGGTTGTGAGACAGTCAACAGTAAATGGTTTCAAACATGCTTGGGATAAACATTAATCTATAGTTAGACAACGAGGTTAATAGGAAAAAAAAAACAAAAAAAAGGGGCAGACTTGATGGACTACTGGGTCTTTTTCTGACGTCACTTTTCTATGTTTCTATGTTTCTATGATTCCAATGGGGGGGTTTGAAGCACATGATTAGAGCCAGAGGCTCCAATTGGCTTTAAAAAAGGGTGGGCACTGCACTCCGAGCCCACCCAGTTGTATGACAACAGCAAATGAATATTCACTATTTACACACTGATTCTCCTCCCAGGCCAATCAGGAAGTGGGTCTGAGACCCATTTCCCAATTGGATAAAAGGAGAAGCGCTCTGATTGGCCGCTGAAAAGGAGAGAAGAGACGGAAGCCGCTGTGATGCCTACGAAGGAGAGCAGGGGAAGATGAAGCCGTCCGTGGTGACGAGGAGGAGAGCAGGGGAAGGAGAAACCACCATTCGTCGCCCAGGTGAAGTGTTGCCCCCACTGTTCGCACTGTTTGCTGCCCCCCCCCCCAAAAAAAAGGATTTACCACCAGCCACCACTGGTCAGACATCTCCTGCCAAATTTGTGAAAACACTGAAACATTTTAGTATTACTATTAGTACCAACGCATGCAGGGACTGGACAGATTTCAATCCATGTGTGGCTGCTCCTTCTGTCCAACGGGAATGTTAGAAAACATTTTTTCTCGATCAGCAGCTGCAGCCACTGATCAGTGTGTCCTCACTGTCAGAATATGTTCTCTCAGTAGGGGGAATTCCTCCATCCAACTCGATGAAGGAATCCTTTTTTTTTTTTCCAATCAGCCCACTGGCTGATCAAAAAATAAATAAATAATTAACCGTTCATGACCAGCATAAAACCTCTGCTATAGTTAAAAACTGAGAAAATGGGGTACATTAATTATTATTAAATAAGGCAAATAGGCTGTTGACTTTGCAGGGGAAGCTGCATATTGCATGGAAATTTTGGCCAGAGCATAGTAAATAGGGTGAAATTTCACTGTGCAAAGAATATCCAATGATGTGCAAAGAAAAGAAAAAAAACAAAAACAAAAAAAAAAAACACAGCATTTTTGTGTGTACATGAATCAGGGTTGCCAATAGTCAGTAAATTTACTGCCAATTTGAAAAAATCTGTGATTTTTTTTTTTTTTTTGTACAACTGTCTGTACATATCAGGGGCTGATAATTTGTCATGATTTATTGACTTTAAATGTTAGGGCTCATGCACACAGGATGTTTTTACAGCTGCCGTTAGGGGTGTTAGATGTTTTTTTTTTTTTTTAACTGCCTCTAAAAGCCTCTCCATGTTAGTCTATGTGTCCATGCACACAAACTGTCACAGGCATTTGGAGGCATAAGCGTTTAGGGGCAGTAAAAAAAAAAAAAAAAACGACAGCCTGTGTTTCCAGGAACAGTAAAAATGAGCTGTAAAAACAAAAAAACATGTCTAAATGCGTCAAGCCGCGTTTGAGGTTTTTAGGCATTTTTACATTATAGGGAGTTTTTAAATGAAAAAAATGCCAAAAAACACGGCTAAATGCTAATGTAAAAACGCCGCTAAACGCAAAAAAAACAGGCGTTTTAGCACTGCTGTAGCGCTGGCTTTTTTAACATGTCCTGTGTGCGCATGAGCCCTAAACCAGGCAAATTAGGCCCGTTTCCGTTCAGGTCCGCCTGTCAGTTTTTCAGGCGGATCTGTACAGACGCTCCATGCACTTCTATGGAGCGACTGATGTCAGCGGTGACATGTCCGCTGACACCCGCCGCTCTCCGATGCGCTCCTCTACCGCAAAGCCCAACAGATGAAAACCCTGTTTTTCCACCCGTCTGGGGATCGGATCCAATGAAAACGGCCAGACGGTCTGCTTTTATCCGATTTTCCATAGAGCAGAGTGGGGGCTCGGACAGATCTGTCTCCCCACAGTGAGCAAAGATGGATCTGTCATCCGCCGGCTCAGCAAGGGATCATCGGATCGATCCCTGCTGAACAAAGCAGAGCACGCACACAGACACGGCCATGTGAAACCAGCCTTACTTGTAAGGGGTATTGTCAGTGTTTCCATGTTGTGTTTATACTGTTTAAATATCAGTTGTCTTCGTTATTAGAGTTCGGTCATTTTTTTTCAGGTTGTCAGTAAAAAAAAAGTGCCCCGCCAGTAAATATTACATATTTTGTCAGTACAAAATGCTGTGGGAGGTTGGCAACACTGACATGAATAGATGATGGATGTAAGCAGAGCTTCACCTCATGCACCAACAATCACTAAGCTCTGGGGAGCCTATTTGCCTTTAGTAAATCAACCCCGGTGACAAGGAAGCTTAACCTCCCTGGCGGTATAATTATGTCCGATTTTTGCGTCTCAAAGCAGTACATTTTTTCGCATAGAAATTTTGCGTTTTATATTGTAGTTCTTAAGAATAACTCACTTAAGACAAGAGTCTAATAGACACCCCAAGTCAGATAAAGTTTGAAATAAAATCATAAATTATATGAAAAAAAAATTATAATATAATAAATATCTATAAATAATTATCAAAAATAATAATATAACTAATAATATAACAATAATAAAATGTATTCAATAATGTAATTAAGTCATAAACACTGAAATTTGCTCAGTTGCAGAATTGCCGCTGTCGTCACTTTCAGTGTCTGATTCCCCAAAAATCAGTATCACTCAATTCTGCACATTATTCTTATTTACTATCGCTGTGTACCAGCTGGTCAAAAACCACTTTTGACATAAAGGGACGCTTTTTGGATGCCATGGACATTCTCAAGTCTCCAGGGAGAAAGAATGGCATATATAATATAAAAGTGCATGCAGGGCACTGGGCATACCACAAGGGATAAAGGGGATGTGAAATGATTTCATACAGTAGTGTAATCTTACAGATTACAGTGTACTGTATGTATACTGTGTGTTACACTTTTTTAATTTGCCGCCAGGCTCTGCCCCCGTGCGACGCTCGCAGGGAACGGAGCCTGGCACACAGAGGCATCGGGTGGAAGACACAGCCTGCAGACACAGCGGGGGGACATCTCTGCATCCAGGGGACAAGGTAGGTAACATTGCCTGGATCCAGCGATGTGATCCCGAGTGTGGCTCAGGGTTACCGCTATTTGTAATGGAAATTCACCCCGAGCCACACTCGGGAAAACCGCCAGGGAGGCTACGTGCCCATTCACACAGGGGCGACTCAAGTCGCCCCAAGTCACTTGACAAGTGAAATCCCATTGAAGTGAATTGGAGCCGTCTTAATGTACACTACTGAAGTCCCTCCGACTTCAGAAAAGGTTCTTGTACTACTTCAAGGCGACTTCTATCCGACTTGTGCCCATAGAATTCAATAGAAGTCGCCTCCAAGTTGGATCCCCCATCTAAATGCAAGTGACTTTGTAGTGAAAAAATAATAGACTTTTTTGGGGCAGCCCCCTATCTCCCTTCTCTGATTGGCCACAGGCAAAGTCGCCTGGCATAAGTCATGTTGCAAGTCGCCTGAAGTCGTGCTGAAATCGTCTAGCATAGTCGCGCTGAAGTCGGGTCACCCCTGTGTGAATGCAGCCTTAGCCATTTTAGAAGGTGATAACACATTACCTAAATTGGTTAATGAATATGTGGTGTCATTTAACAAGCTATAGTACAATGCATAGAGAGTATGTAATGTAACTGAAATGTTGCCAAGACAATGATACATGTTCTCCCTTGCTGTCTAATTTAAATAAATAAACTATGCAAAAACATAAGACCTCTACCACGTTGGAGTAATTTGCTGTAATTATTGTGTCGCATCTTTGAGACAATTCTGCAACAAAAGTTACCCTTGAACTGATATTTGATTTGTTTCCATTACTCTCCCAACTTTCTGCCAGTACAACTATACAACTTTATAGGAGATGCTTATGACAGTTATGTCCGAGTCATATACATCTTTCCAACACATACCTGGATCTGTGGCACAATCTGCTGTTTGTTGCACTAATGTAAGGGAGATTTATAAAAAGTAATCCATGACACACTTTATAAATTCCTGGGATGTGTGCCCTAAAGCAGATGGTAACAAAGATCACTTCAGATGCACTGAATGCTTGACTTATATGTGGGAGATCTGAAAAGCTATTCATTAGTAAGGCTGAACAGACAGGGGCGATTTTATTGCAGCGACATCCCCTCCCTTTTTTGTTACAGCGACTGGTCGCTTAGAAAATCATCATGATTTTTTATCTATAGGATCGCAAACAGTGATATTTTTTAAAGCAATAGGTCGCCCTGTCACTCAGCGATTGAGATTCATCAGCATCTCATCCTGGCCAGCGAAATCGCTAGCACCAATTACGGTTGATCATTTTGTAATGGAAATTGTGTAAATGTACAGCGCTGCCCTAACTCCCGTGTATAGCGGCTGGCACAACAACCGACAAGTTGATACAATATAGAAAAATAAAAGTGCTGCGCTATTAGGTTGTGATTGAACTAAGAATAAATAAATAAAAAAAAAATCAAAATTCATAAGTAAACCTTCTATGAGTAAACGGGACGTGTTCACAATTAGTTCCTAAAATATTCCTGCTTTATAGTGAAATGTGCAAAAACATAAAAGTTCATATAGAAATTTAAAATTAAAAAAAATTGAAAAATTGCACATAGTCCCGTGATGAAAAGTGCAGAATAAGAAAGAGCTTTGTGTGTATATGATATTGAAAGATGGAAGGGGATCCTCTTCACATTTCACTCCTCCGTAGGAATGACCCCTACTAAGATTATATAGGAGGCTTACCAAATAGAATGGACCTATTTGGCATATACCAAGCTAAGTCATACAGGCTTTGGTGTCCATACACCCAGATTTTTCTATATACGATGTAAAGGCACTCCTCTTCTTAGTTCCCTCCACCATGAAGAACCACCACCAAAATTATATAAGGAGGCTTACCAGATTAAAAGGACCTATTTGGCATATACCAAGCTAGGTCATACAGGCTTTGGTGTCCATACACCCAAAATTTCCTACATATGATGTAAAGGGACTCCTCTTCTTAGTTCCCTCCACCATGAAGAACCACCACCAAAATTATATAAGGAGGCTTATCAGATGGAATGGACCTATTTGGCATATACCAAGCTAGGTCATACAGGCTTTGGAGTCCATACACCCAAAATTTCCTACATATGATGTAAAGGGTCTCCTCTTCTTAGTTCCCTCCAACGTGAAGAACCACCACCAAAATTATATATGGAGGCTTACCAGATGGAATGGACCTATTTGGCGTACGCCAAGCTAGGTCTTGCATATAGAAATGTAAAAGTTCATATAGAAATTTAAAATGAAAAAAAAAAAATGGAAAAATTGCAAATAGTCCCGTGATGAAAAGTGCAGAATAAGACACAGCTTTGTGTGTATATGATATGAAAGATGGAAGGGGATCCTCTTTAGATTTCACTCCTCCGTAGGAATGACCTTCGCTAAGATTATATAGGAGGCTCACCAAATGGAGTGGACCTATTTGGCCTATACCAAGCTAGGTCATACAGGCTTTGGTGTCCATACACCCAACATTTTCTATATATGATGTAAAGGGACTCCTCTTCTTAGTTCCCTCCACCACTAAAATTGTATAAGGAGGCTTACCAGATGGAATGGACCTATTTGGCGTACGCCAAGCTGGGTCTTGCAAGCTTTGTTGTCAATACACCCAATAGTTTCAATCTCCCCTCGAAGGCCGGGATATCCTCAGATAGATCAGTTAATGTGGAACCGTACTGCAAATCACCCCGATATCCTATGTAATTTCCTATCACAGACCATTGATATGATTCATAATGGAAAGGGAATGGACAAAGTGTAATACAGTAAAACCAAACTCATTTATTAAACAAAGTGATGTATCCAAACGATAATCAATCATTTTTAATGAAATGTTGCAGTAATCACTATGCTTACCCACAAATCACTGAAGGAGAACGATTGGTAGCTCAGCACAACGAGCCATGCCAGCCACACGAGTGAGGTGGATGGAGGAATCTTCCCTGCTGTGTTATTGTATTCTGGCAGCGGGGACTCCTCCACTGTAAAAATACACTGATCAGTGCTGCAGCCAAGTGGCTGCATCTACTGATCGAATGAACATTATCCAACATCTCATGTTCAACAAAAGTTGATCTTTTAGGCTCCGTGCACACCTGAGCATAGAGCAGCGATAGCTGCTGCAGTGCTTTTTTTTAAGCTTTTTTGTGGAGTGTTACAATTCATTTGAATGGGGCTCCCCCCCCCCCCGCTCTAAAAACTCTCCAAAGGAAGTCATGCACCAAATCTTGGCATAGAGCCAGGAGCATTTGGCGTTGCGATTTTTGCCACAATTTTAGTATATTTTGTTGCTTGACAATCACAGCAAATTTGCACAGCATTTGGGGTGCATTAAGAAATAATGGCATTGCAAATGCACCCCGTGTTTTGGTGTGATTCTGGCCTAGGTGCGAATGGAGCCTAAATCAACTTCTGTCAAGCCGGAAAAGCCATATTGTAGAAGGATCGAAAATGTGGCTGGTCCCTGCTGAACCAGATGAATTTTGATCCATCTATGGCCAGCTAAACATGTTATACTTACCTGCTCCGTGCAGTTGGTTTTGCACAAAGCAGCCCCGATCCTCCTCTTCTCTGGTCCCTCGCCGCCACTCTTGGCCCCTCCCTCCTGCCAAGTGCCCCTAGAGAAAGCAGCTTGCAATGGGGGTTCCCGAGCTGCAGCTCTGTGTGTGAATGCAGCTCAACCCCGCACCCTCTCTTTCTCCTCATTGGTTCGCGCTGCTGTTTCAGCCAATGAGGAGGCGATTCCCTGGAGAGATGAGGTTCTCATGCACATCGCTAGAGCTTAGGTAGGCATTAGGGGGGAAAGTTGCTGCACAGAGGTGTTTTTTTACCTTCAAGCATAGAATGCATAGAGGTAAAAAACCTTGAGCCTTAAGGAACACTTTAATTCTCAACTGGAACATACAGCAAACTGATGAGTAGAGAGGAGCCTGGGGTCCTCCGAACTTACCTCTAGCCAGACTCCAGGTTTGCACCCTTTTACTACTGTAAGCTGCAGGCCGGGTCATTTCTCTTGTTAAACAAAGAGGCGGCTGTGGGGCAGCAAATGACCCAGCCTGAAACTTATTAGAGTAAAGGAGAGCGCAGGTTCGGTGTTCAGCTAGAGAGGAGTTTGGAGGACCCCAAGCTCATCTTTACTGGTGAGCTATGAACTGAAGATGTTACTGATTTAGACATCCATTATATTTTACAAAATCAAGACATTACTACAGCTAGCATTACTATACATGAAATATGTGATGGACTGGGTTCCAGAAGAGAGGCATGGGATGGAAATCAATAGATTCTCAACTTAGTTAAAGCACTGAAGTCATGCGATTACAAAGCCCTTACCAGCCCTTTAATTGGTATGAGTACAGCCCCACTATTATCACAAACACTATTGCTGTCACCTATGCCACTTCTGCGCATCCTAAGTGCAGCCATACACACGTCAATGAAATGATCGATTTCTTTTTCAATTAATCTCTCCCGATAGATAAAATGGATCAATGGTCAACAACACAAATCGATCGATATGCTACACACAGGAAAGTGAAATTTGTTCGATTCTTGGAAGATACAATCATAAGTTTAATCAATTATATTCAATATATACATCAATTATATTTTGGTCCACCATGCAAATTTATCACCCAGTCATCTCAGTGCTGTCGACTGATACAAAAAGATTGATCACTTCCCATCATGGCTGACTGACCAAATCTGATTTATCGATCAGAAGAAAAATGATGGCTCTTCGACAAGATATGATTAAGTCGTTTTGATTGTATTGCACATCATTTGGATAATAAATTGAAGCCACCATAACGGGTCACGTTTTCTGGCTCTCCATTTGAAGCACAGCAGTATTAATAAGTAACTTTGTGGAACTAAGAGAACTAATCATTTCTCCATTAATAATAATGAATAGAAATCATATCCTGTTATCAGAAATTAGGGACTGGTTTGTGAAAACTCTACACACCATCAAAAAAAAAAAAAATAAGTGGAATTTACTAAGAATGGAGCGGGCAGAATCTGGAGCAGCCGTGTATGGCAACCAATCAGTTTTAAGCCTTCGTTTTCAAAGCTTAAAGCAGCCCATACACTAGTCTTTTTTTCTTTCAACCAGTAGAAAAAAATGACTTGATTCCCCAATCCACACATTCACGGGGGGAATCCTCCCTCTGTGCTATTGTATTGACAAGCGGGAAACTTCTCCACTGTCAAAATACACTGATCAGTGCTGCCAGCTATAACCCACAGGGCTGATCAAGTGACATAAACCTGAAAGTAGATCGACATCTGTACAATCCCCTGCCCATACATGGATAAAAATTCGACAAGTCCTTGCTGAACCAGGTGAATTGCTAGGTTCACACTAATGCAGCTGTGACTTGATCTCCGATTTTCAGTGCGATTGAGGAGTTTTTTTTGTGCATGTTTTTAGGAAAAAAGAGACTGGATTTTAAACTTACAACTCTGCCAAAAATGCACTAAATACACATTTTACATTTTTTTTTTTTTTTTTTTGTATGTTTCCATTGAGGTCTATCGGGCCAAAATCACACTGCAACTGCATCAAAGTAGCACGTGTTCCTTTTCCTAAAATGTGCTGCATTGATATAAGTGGGCATCACTGAAAACAATGTGATGCCCATTATTGTGCAATTCTGTGCGACTGAAGTTGCACTAGTGAGAGCCAATCCTAAATGAACAAGCTGAAGCTAGAAGCTGATTGGTGACTATGGGGTTGATTTACTAAAACTGGGGAATGCAAAATCTGGTGCAGCTCTGCATTGAAACCACTCAGCTTCCAGGTTTTATTGTCAAAGGTTAGTTGAACAAACTTAAGTTAGAAGCTGATTGGCTCCCATGCACAGCTGCACCAGATTTTGCACTCTCCAGTTTTAGTAAATCAACCCCTGGAGAGTGCAAAATCTGGTGCAGTTCTGCCTAGAAACCAATCAGCTTCCAGATTTAAGCCCTGGTTCACACTGAGTGCGGGAATGAAATGGTGCGAATTCAGCTGAACTCGCACCATTTCATTCCTGCAGGTCAGTCCCGATTTCAGCTGCGATTTCACAGTCATGTGTGGGTTTCTGCACAGATGCCTATGGAAATCGCACCTGTACATCACAAAAAGTAGTACAAGAACTACTTTTTGAAATCGGTGCGGCGTCGCACCGATTAGGACGGTGCCATTGCCAGCTATTACCGCTGATTTGGCATGCGATTTGACATGTCAAATCGCATGCCAAATGGTGTCAGTGTGAACCAGGGCTTATTGTCAAAGCTTAATAGAACAAGCTGTTAGAAGCTGATTGGCTCCCATGCACAGCTGCACCAGATTTTGCACTCTCCAGTTTTAGTAAATCAACCCTGGAGAGTGCAAAATTTGGTGCAGTTCTGCCTAGAAACCAATGAGCTTGCAGGTTTAAGCCCAGGTTCACACTGAGTGCGGGAAAGAGTTCAGCTGAACTCGCACCATTTCATTCTCCCATGTCAGTCCAGATTTCACAAGCATCTGTGTGGGTTTCTGCACAGATGGCTATGGAAATCGCAAAAAGTAGTACAAGAACTCCTTTTTGAAATTGGTGCAGCGCCGCAAGTTTTATTGTCAAAGCTTAATTGAACAAGCTGATGTTAGAAGCTGAGTGGCTCCCATTCATAACTGCACCAGATTTTGCGCTCTCCCGTTTTAGTAAATCAACCCTGGAGAGTGCAAAATCTGGTGCAGTTCTGCATAGAAACCAATCAACTTCCAGGTTTTATTGTCAAAGCTTCATTGCACAAGTTAAAGCTAGAAGCTGATTGGCTCCCATACACAACTGCACCAGATTCTGTCTGCTCCAGTTTTAGTAAATCAAGCCCTATCTATGTATGGCCCCTCCAGATTCTGTCTGCTCCAGTTTTAGTAAATTCCCCCTGCTGCCTTCTAATTACAGTCATCACAATGCCAATACTGATCACAGCAAATCCAACAACTGAGGGGGAAACACAAATCAGAAGTATAAAATGTTGATTTCCAAAAACCCAACCAGACCAGGCGGCACAGGAGCCTCAGCCAACAAGGAGAGCCAGTGGCCAACTTTATGTGTCTATTGTTGTCAACAGAAGCACATGTCACTTGGCTCCTTGAAGGGTCCATCTGGCTGATCGGTCATGAATTATTCATTCATCTCCCCAGCATACACCATGCGATCGCCCAGGCAGGGAGTGATGTGTCACCCCCGGTGCTGTCAGTACCCCCTATGGAAGGCCTGTCTTACCTGGATGTAACATACTTTGGAAATAGAAGATGACCAGGACGAAGGATCCCAGACAAGTGACCAGCACCATCCTGCAGATCCGATTCATCCTCATGACCTCCATCAGAGCCTGCTTCATAGTGCGGAGGGGATGGGGGCAGCAAGCCAGGCTGAGCTGCTGCTGTGCAGGCTGCGGATGGATGGATGGATGGAGCACTGGGCTGCTGCTGCTGGAGGACTCGTCCTGCTGTGGGTGCTCCTGTGCTAGACTGACACTGCGCTTCTTATAAAGGATGGATCCCGGGGACCATGGCCATCCTTAGTTGTCCCTGGTGATGGAGTCACATGTCCTCCTCAGTACCGGGGAGCCCGCTCTGTGTCCGGGGGTGATGCTCCTGTCCGGGGTGCTACTTGGAGGATGCTCTGCATGTATATAGGAGCGGGGCACAGCGGTGCTGATGTGGAGGAGAGCAGCTGCCTGCCGGTCCCTCTGTACGCCCGTCTATGTGTCTGCACACCGGCTCAGCCGCTCTGACAGGCAGCAGTAGGAGAGCGGAGCCTGACGCCGGCCACAGCACATCGCGCTCCGCCTTCTTTTGTTTATCCGCTATGAAGAGCCAATACAGCTTCCACAGCGCCACCTGCTGTCCGAGACCTGGGCTTACATCTGCCAGTACCGCAGGTGTGTGCATAGATATGGAGAGCCAATGCAGCTTCCACAGCACCACCTGCTGTCCGCGGCCTGGGCTTACATCTGCCAGTACTGCAGGTGTGTGCATAGATATGGAGAGCCAATGCAGCTTCCACAGCGCCACCTGCTGTCCGCGACCTGGGCTTACATCTGCCAGTACTGCAGGTGTGTGCATAGATATGGAGAGCCAATGCAGCTTCCACAGCGCCACCTGCTGTCTGCGGCCTGGGCTTACATCTGCCAGTACCGCAGGTGTGTGCATAGATATGGAGAGCCAATGCAGCTTCCACAGCGCCACCTGCTGTCCGCGGCCTGGGCTTACATCTGCCAGCACCGCAAGTGTGTGCATAGATATGGAGAGCCAATGCAGCTTCCACAGCGCCACCTGCTGTCCGCGACCTGGGCTTACATCTGCCAGTACTGCAGGTGTGTGCATAGATATGGAGAGCCAATGCAGCTTCCACAGAGCCACCTGCTGTCCGCGACCTGGGCTTATATCTGCCAGTACTGCAGGTGTGTGCATAGATATGGAGAGCCAATGCAGCTTCCACAGCACCACCTGCTGTCCGCGGCCTGGGCTTACATCTGCCAGTACTGCAGGTGTGTGCATAGATATGGAGAGCCAATGCAGCTTCCACAGCGCCACCTGCCAGTACTGCAGGTGTGTGCATAGATATGTAGAACCAATGCAGCTTCCACAGCGCCACCTGCTGTCCGCGGCCTGGGCTTACATCTGCCAGCACCGCAGGTGTGTGCATAGATATGGAGAGCCAATGCAGCTTCCACAGCGCCACCTGCCAGTACTGTAGGTGTGTGCATAGATATGGAGAACCAATGCAGCTTCCACAGCACCACCTGCTGTCCGCGGCCTGGGCTTACATCTGCCAGTACCGCAGGTGTGTGCATAGATATGGAGAGCCAATGCAGCTTCCACAGCACCACCTGCTGTCCGCGGCCTGGGCTTACATCTGCCAGTACTGCAGGTGTGTGCATAGATATGGAGAGCCAATGCAGCTTCCACAGCGCCACCTGCCAGAACTGCAGGTGTGTGCATAGATATGGAGAACCAATGCAGCTTCCACAGCGCCACCTGCTTTCCGCGGCCTGGGCTTACATCTGCCAGCACCGCAGGTGTGTGCATAGATATGGAGAGCCAATGCAGCTTCCACAGCGCCACCTACCACTTTAAGCTACAGGTAAGCCTATAATAAGGCTTACCTGTAGGTGCCCTATATATCTTCCAAACCTACACTGTTTAGGAAATATAGAGTGTATTGTGATGTGCCTACGTCACTGGGCACATGCGCAGTGAAGAAACGGCCTCTGTGTCACAGAGCTGAAGATCGCGGCCCCAGAAGGAAGAGGAGCAGAATATGGATGCGGCCTGGAGCAGGGACATCGCTGGACATCGCTGGCTTCCAATGCAGGTAAGTGGCACATAAAGGGCTACTATGTGATGCATACTAACCCATTATGCTTTTACGTTCCAGGGTAACATAGAGGAAGTAAACCCCATCAGGGTTTACTTCATCTTTAAGAACCGGAAGGATTTCTGACATTAAGACCAGAGCACTTTTTGCGATTTGGCACTGCGTCGCTTTAACTGACAATTGCGTGGTCGTGCGACGTTGTACCCAAACAAAATTTGCGTCCTTTTTGCCCCCGCAAATAGAGCTTTCTTTTGGTGGTATTTGATCACCTCTGCGTCATTTCTGATCACCGCTATAAACAAACAAATATTTCTGACTCTTTGCTAAAATACATATCCAAAAAAAAATATATAAAAATATATAAATATATATAAAAAAACACATTTATTCATCATTTTTGGCCGATTTATATTCTTCCTCATACTTTTGGTAAAAAAAATCGCAATCAGCGTTTATTGATTGGTTTGCGCAAAAGTTGCCGCATTTACAAACCATGAGAATTAATTTCTGGCATTTTTACAAGGTTTTTTTTTTACTAGTAATGGCGGCGATCTGCAATTTTTATTGGGACTGCAATATTGCGGTGGACATGTCGGACATTTTTGACACTTTTTTGGGACCAATGACATTATACAGCGATCAGAAATTTAAATATCCACTGATTACTTTGTAAATGTCATTGACAGTGAAGGGGTTAACCTGCAGGGGAAGATCTAGGGGTTAAGTGTGTTCCCTAGGCGTGTTCTAACTGTGAGGGGGCTGGGTTGCCATGGGCATAAGAGATCTAACTGATCCCAGTGACAGGGATCAGTAGATCTCTTACATGCTGCCTGACAGAGCAGGGAACTGCCGTGTTTACATCGGCGGATCCCCGTTTTTCTTCTCTGCCAAGCAATCGCGGCTCACTGGCGGAGATTGAGTCCACCTGAGCTGCGGCCACAGTTCTGCAAAGTTCGGTGGGCATGAGAGCGCGCCGGCGGTGCACTCCCACCCGCTACAGCGCACGCATGAGCCGTCGTTTATAGACGCTGATTGGTGGGACCCTGCCACAGTGCAGCACTGGAACTACTTAAATACCACTTCAATACCAGGCACTTACCCCCCTTCCCGCCCAGACCAATTTTTAGCTTTCAGCGCTGTTGCAATTTTAACGACGATTGCGCGGTCGTGTGAGGCTGTACCCAAACAACATTTTTATCATTTTTTTCCCACAAATAGAGCTTTCTCTTGGTGGTATTTGATCACCTCTGGGGTTTTTATTTTTTGTGCTACAAATAAAAAAAGACTGAAAATTTTGAAAAAAAAAGTTTCTGTCACAAAACCTTGTAAATAAGTAAATTTTCTCCATCACTGATGGACACTGATGAGGCAGTACTGATTGGCACTGATGAGGTGGCACTGATGGTGAGGCACATATATGCAGCACTGATAGGCGGCACTGATAAGCAGCACTGACGGGCACTGATAGGTGGCACTGATAAGCGGTACTAATGGGCACTCATAGGTGGCACTGATGGGCACTCATAGGCAGCACTGATGGGCACTTATAGGTGGCACTGATGGGCACTGATAGGTGACACTGATTGGCACTGATAGGTGGCACTGGTGGGCACTGATAGGTAGCCCCTTACCTGGTGGTCTAGGGTAGGCTCTCTGGTTGTCAGAGTGGGCTTCCCTGGTACTCTCCCTGGTGGTCCCTGGGTAGGCATTCCTTGGTGGTCCTGGTGGCATCTCTGGTGGTGATCCTAGGGGGGGGGCTGCGCTGATAAACATTCAGCACAGACCCCCCCCCCCTTGTCAGGAGAGCAGCCAATTGGCTCTCCTCTACTCACGCCTGCAGATACGAGTAGAGGAAAAGCCGATAAATGGCTCTTCCTGTTTACACTGTGACCGATGGAAGCTCTTTACCGAGATCGGTAATGCAGTGGGTCAGACTGACAAACCGCACCACCAATCGCCGTAATGCATGCCACCGTGGGCGCACAATTGCGGATTATCCTGAGGACGTCAATAGAGAACACCCAGTCAGGATAACTGAACCACCGCCCAGCTGTCATTTGTCTATAGGCCGGGCGGGAAGTGGTAAACAATAGTAAACAAAAAACTCTTCCCCTTGGGGTTGTAATCCCTCAAGGTTTTTCACCTTAAAGAGGAAGTAAACCCAGATAGGGTTTACTTCCTCTAAAGCCCCCTGTAAATTAGAAGCATAATGGGCTACTACCACTTACCTGCAAACGTAGCCTGCGATGTCCAGTGCTGTCCCCTGTGCTGGCCGCGTCCATCTTCTGCACCTCTTCCTTCCGGGGCCACAACTTCGGCACTGTGACTGGCCGGAGTCGCGCGACGTCACTCCCGCGCATGTGCACAGGAGCCGCCAGTCACGGCACGGAGGCCGTTTCTTCACTGCGCATGTGCCGAAATGACGTCGGCACATGCAGAACACTGCATGCATATCTCCTGAACCGTGCAGGCCTTATTATAGGCTTACCTGTAGGTTAAAGTGGTTGTCACAGGTTGACAACCACTTTAAGGCACCTTTCACTCTGAGGCGCTTCTAAACTGCCAGTGGGGGGTTGAAAGCTCCCCGCTGCCGCCCTAATAGCGGGGCCAAATCACCAATATAACAGTGGTAAAGCGCTGCAAATTAGTGGCTCTTTACCGCTATCGCTCAGGTGGCCCCCGGTGTGAAAGTACCCTTAAAATCAATGCATGCTCTCACACTGGGGCAGTGCGCTGGCAGGATGGTGAAAAAAACGCCCCCCTCCATTGAAATAAATGGAAAGCTCTTCAAAAGTGCCTGAAAAGCTCTTCAAAAGTGCCCGAAAAGCTCTTCAAAACCACTCAATGTTTTATTGGCAGTTTAGAAGCGCCTCAGTGTGAAAGGGGCCTAACTGACAATTACGGGGTCGTGTGACATTGTACCCTAACAAAATTGACATCCTTTTTTTCCCCACAAATAAAGCTTTCTTTTTCACCTCTGCAGTTTTTATATTTTGAGAGCAACAATTTTGAAAAAAAAAACTATATTTTTTACTTTTTACTATAATGCATATCCCAAAAAATATGTTTAAAAACAAATTTCTTCCTCAGTTTAGGCCGATATATATATATATATATATATATATATATATATATATATATATATATATATATATATATATTCTTCTACATATTTTTGGTGAAACAAAATTGCAAT
>BLSH010438155.1:588487-605533 GCA_018402905.1 Glandirana rugosa
CTAGATGACTAGGGACAGTGACCCTAGTCAATCTAGAGAATACGGGTATTGTCGGGTCGGGGGGGTGTCAATCTTGTGTGGGTCCCTTGTGTCAATTGGGGAAGGGACGGGGGACGTACAATTGGGGAAGTGACGGTTACTGAAACTACGTCATTAGTCACCCGTAAATTTAAAGACTAGCGACATTTTTACAGTAACCAGGGTTTTTTCACAGTTTTACCAGGCTGTACAGGCGGGGTTATATCGTCATGGCGATTTTTGGGGTCTTTAATTAAGAGTAGTAGGCATTTACGCCGTTGAAAACGCGTTTGGTTATTTGCGGCTAACGCTAAAAAAAAACCTCATATTTTTGGTAAAAAAAAAATCGCAATCGGCGTTTATTGGTTTGCGCAAAAGTTGCCGCATTTACGGATGATGAGAATTAATTTCTGGGGTTTTTAGCGGTACTGCTATATTGGGGCGGACATGTCGGACCATTTTGACACTTTTTTGGGACCAATGACATTTTTACAGCGATCAGAAATTTAAATGCCCACTGATTACTGCATCAAAGTCATTGGCAGTGAAGGGGTTAACATGCAGGGGGCAGGGAAGGGGTTAACTGTGTTCCCTGGGTGTGTTCTAACTGTGGGGGGGCTGGGCTGTTATGGGCATAAGAGATCTAACTGATCCCAGTGACAGGGATCAGTAGATCTCTTATGCCCGCACTGACAGAGAGGGGAATCGCCGTGTTTACATTGGCGGTTCCCTGTTCTTTTTGCTGTGGCCGCTCATCGCGGCTCGCCGGTGGACATCGGGTCCGCCCGAGCCGCGGGAACACTCCTCCGGAGTGCGGCGGGCGCGCGCGCCCCCTAGCGGCCACTCCGCAAATCGCCATTTATTTACAGCGATTCGCGGGACCCATCCACACTGCCGCAGCAAATATACTGCGTGCGGCGTGGAAGGGGTTAAAAGAGTAAACACAGTAAACTTATTATAAATGGCTTCAGCCAAACACTAACCATGAGTGAAAGAAAAGTTTTTTTGTGCTAATATTTATATTCTCTGAAAAATGGCCAATAAATCATACATTCTGCCAGGGTATGTAAACTTATGAGCACAACTGTATATATAAGGGTTTACTTGTCTACTGGGCACTTTTACTCCCTTCCTGCCCAGGCCAATTTTCATGGCCAATTGTGCTGCCATGCAACACTGTTCCGATATGGAATTTGTATCATTTTTTTTACACAAATAGAGCTTTCTTTTGGTGGTGGACCGAAAATTATGAAAAAAAAACCAAACAAAACATTTTTCATAGTTTGCTAATTTTGCAAACAGGTAATTTTTCTACTTCACTAACGTGCGCTGATGAGGCTGCACTGAAGGGCACTGATAGGCTGCACTGATGGGCACTGATGAGGCAGCACTGATGACGCAGAACTGATGTGCCCTGATAGGGGGGACTGATGGGCACTGAAGGGTGGCACTGATGGGCACTGATGAGGCGGCACTGCTGGTCACTGATGAGGAGGCACTTATGAGGTTGCACTGATAGGCAGCACTGATGGACACTGATAGGTGACACTGATGGGCTCTGATAGGCAGCACTGAAGGGCACTGATAGGCATCACTGATGGGCACTAATGGGTGGCACTGTTGGGCACTGATAGGCACTGGGGTAGGTGGCACTGATAGGCAGCACTGATAGGTGACACTGATGAGGAGGCACTGATGGGCACTGATTGGCAGCACTGGTGGGCACTGTTGGGATTGCACTTAGGGCTCTTTCACACATGCCTGTCCATTTTGACAGGCTCCTTTTGCTCAGCAGGGATCGATTCGTTGATCCCCGCTGTGCCGGCGGATGACAGGTCTGTCTCTGCTCACTGGGCAGAGATGGTCCTGTCAGAGCCCCACTCTCCTCTATGGGGGATGGGATGAAAATGGACCGTCTGTCTGTTTTCATCCGAACCATGCCAGATGGATGGAAAATAGGGTTTCGGATCGGACGTCAGTGGACATGTCACAGCTGACATCCGTCGGTCCATAGAGGTACATGGAGCGTCCGTTCAGGTCCACCTGAAAAACTGGACTGTACGGATGGTAGGGGATCTCTCCTCTGGGAGTATTGGATCTGCGTGATCTCCACAGGTGATTCCTCCCTGGGAGGCGTGTTCCCCTTATCCACACTCTGTTTGTCTTTAAGTCTCCCTTTGGCTCCATTGTTCAGTGGATTTCATTATCAATCCTTCATCCCTGCTTTGGACCATGTACACCTTTAGGGGGTGCTACTGTCTGTGTTTGGATCCAGCTCTCCCTCTCATTTTTGAGAGGAGTGGCCGCTTGGTCTCAACTGTGGGGCACCATCCTGTTTTACAGGCCCACTCCCTCTTTTGCGGCTTCATACCATTCGTCCTTTTTGAGACCCTTTTTTTTCCATCTTTTAGGCCCCCCTGACTTTTGCCCATCTTTTGTGTCAATCTTCCTATTCAGGGAGAATTTCCAAGATGGCGGCGACGGACTCAGCACGCGCGCGAATGACTTCATTTCCTTTTGACCTTAGCACATGCGCAGTGCAACATTTGTCGTCCACAATCAGCATGGCAATGTCAGACGCCGGCTGATTGGAGTTGGACCCCTTTATAGGTGCGTGCAAGCTGTTTGCTCGCAGCACCTGTTGTTTTCATACACGGGGGTAACGCCATGCTTGTGGGAAATCGCAGAAAGGTGAGACATGACTCATTGATAGATGTCCCTCTATTGGTTCGGAATTAGGTTCTTGTCGAAACAGTTTGGACCTAGCGTTTGCTGTTTGTTTTTTCTTCTATCCTATTTTTTATAGTGAAATCCATTGGCTCAATTATATGAGACTCTAGGGTGACTCTCTTGAACTCTTGAAATCAACTGACCTACTCTCATCATCATGTGTCTCTTTATCTTTGGAGCATATATATTTCTCTACACTGGATTCTAAGGTGTGTCTAATTAGCCAGGTGCAGTTCATTTGGTCTGCCTGTCTGCGTTTCCCTTTAGAGTCGGTTCACACTGGAGCGGCATGACTTGCAAGGCAAAGCAAGTCGCCCCGCTCAAGGCGACCTCAGCGCGGCTTGCAAGGAGACTTCTTTACATAGAAGTCAATGCAAGTCGTGCTGAGGTCGCCCCGAAAATAGTGCAGGAACCTTTTTCTAAGTCGGAGCGACCTGAGTCGCTCCTATTAGAACGGTTCCATTGCACTGCATGGGGACGACTTGTCAGGCGACCGGCTCTCAAACATGATGTTCCCTGTCTATCTAGTACTATGGCTGATGGCCCTTTTTTGTTTGTTTCTTGACCGATATGTTCATAACGGGTTCATGAAGCACATGGGTGTCTATGGTCATATGTATATGTATATATATATATATATATATATATATATGTGCTTATTAATCACACTTATTGAGTATTTTTGCTTGATAGATAACCAGCAACCACTCTCATTCAAAATTAGAGGGATTCCATTTCAGCTATATGCCCATTAGTTTGGTGATCCACTCTGCAGCCCCTATTGCTTGAGCTTGTATTTCTTTTATCTGGGAACTCATTACCATTGCTGTTGAAGATCCTTCTATTACCACTAATCATCAGGTATAGAGCATTAATTATCATCATGTTTATTTTTACTTTTTTCAGTTTTTATTAATTTTTTTAGGGACATGTTTTCCAGGCTTTTTGGTGACATTTATCCTATACCAAGATTGTCAAGTATAAATGAGAGTTCAGGATCCTCATGTGGACCATCTGTCCATTTTCATCCGATCAGATCCCCAGACGGATGGAAAAATAGGGTTTCCATCCATTGGGCTTTACGGTACAGGATTGGATCGGAGAGTGGCGGGTGTCAGCGGACTTGTCACCGCTGACATCCGTCGCTCCATAGAGGTGCATGGAGTGTCCATTCAGGTCCGCCTGAAAAATGGACAGGCGGACTTAAACGAAACGGCTGTATGAAAGGGGCGTAACAGTTAAGTTAAAAATTCAGCAAATAGATCCATTGGAAGTAAAATTCTGAGCAGAGCTTGTAGTTTAAAAAACTGTGTAACTCTGTTTAATGGGGAGATATAGTTGACTGTGCGACGAAGGACTGTTACTGCTATCATGCTAGGCAATCATTTTGTATAATGTGAAATAATCGGAAACAAAGATGAAGCATTTTCTGAAGAAGGGAAGTAGGATAAAGATAGTCATCAGTCAAAAAAACAGCGACAGATTCATCATACAAGATTCTGACAAAACCAGATGTCGATCTAATAGAAAATGCAGACTACTCTCATTTAACAAAGACTTATGATGGTTTGTGTGTATTTCTGGACAGATGATTGATAGTTTTACAAACATTTATGTGAGATTTATCAGTATGGTTGCCACATTTTATCACTTAAACGCATATGAAGCGAAGAGGTCCGAGAATATTTTCTATTAGTGCAGACATGGCAAAGAAGTGGAATTAGGAATTAAGCCGTGATCTTGAAATTGTAAATCTGATAACATGTATTACAGTTCTTCGGAGCAGTCAACTTAAAGTGGCATTAAACCAAAAAGCAAAAATGTACTATATTGCAGCTTGCTAACGTTTAGATGCGGTGGCTGCATTTGTATTTTTACCAATGCTATACCAAATCTCCAGCTCGAGTTGCAGAAACGCAGCTCCAAACCTGTAAGAAACCTCCACCATGCTTCACTGCTGCTTGCAGACACTCATTATTGTACTGATTTCCAGCCCTTCAGTGAACAAACTGCCTCCTGCTACATCCAAATATTTCAAATTTTGACTCATCAGTCTAGAGCACCTACTGCTACTTTTCTGCACCAAGTTCTTATGTTTTTGTGCATAGGATGTGGAAACAATTCATAAAAACATAGGAACTGGGGTGGTATTGTTGTGCTCTAAAACTGTGTAGCCCCCTCTAGTGTGAAACTAGTGTAAGTAAATTCATTTTGTTGACTCATTCTAGTTGTGTGAGTCTGTAATTAGGTCGGGTTACTGCAGGTCAGGCTGGATGGTTCTACAGGGCAGGTCTTTGGTACCTCCCCCAGGATCTAGAAGCTTGGAGAAGCTTCTGGAAGTTAATGGGCAGAGGCAAGGAGGTCCGGATCTACAGACTTGATGGATTCTTGCCAATCCCCAAGCAGAGGGCTTGGCAGGGTGGCTGGGTCAGCCCTTAAATATGGTAGAGCCTGGTCAGCAGGGGAGTTGGGTGGAAGATGGAGTGCTGAGGTTGCTGTCATGGGACCTAGAAAGGGACCCCGGGCTGGGGCTCTGCCTCTAGGCTGGAGCTGAGGAGTGGAAGGAGAGGAAGCCTAAGAGGAATCTCTATTATCTTTGGACATCCAGGCTAGCATGGGAAGAACTGATTAGTTAGAATCCTGAACAGGATTCTTGCCCTGTGCAGCAGGAAGTAAAGGACAGTGTGCATCCCTCAGCCCACCCAGGGGCATACAAGGGGAAAGGCTGCCAGATGTAGCGTATTTTACAAGTACAGCGTTGTGCTAAATCCTGATCCCTTGTCCTGGGGAGTTCATCAGAGCAGCCAGGTAGGCTGGTAGTTAAGCAGCTGGTAGTATCTCCAAGCATCAGTACTGGGTGAAGTTCTACAGAGGGCATAAGATATTTCTGCATACAGTTTGCAAGTTTATGCTATTGCATTAAAGGGGACTGAGAGCTCCTAGTTCATAAAGAACTTTGAAACTGATCCATAGAGACTGCGTTTATTCCAGTTCAGGATTTTCGTCTCTTTTTGTACACAGAGAAAGAAGTTTGTCTTCATCTGTTGTTCTTTAACAGATGAAGTCAAGTTGGGCATCCCACAATCCCTATACCCTATCCAAGTTGTTTTTCCCAATAAAACAACAAAAAACAGCCATGGAATGATTTCTTGTGCCTGGATGCAAGTTGAAAATGTGTGTTGCCTGGCTAAGCAAGAATAGGGGGAACCAGTAACCAGTGGCTTCTGCAAGGGTAGCGCTACAACTGTCTGGTGAGTTTTAAGCAGTATGGTTTTAGTAAGGCCACGCCACTGGTTTAAACATCATACCTGTTCAGTCTGAGGGGTTTTAACAATAATGTACCACAGCAGGCCTGCACTGTTTATGCAGATACGGTGCACCAGTTATGCATATTGTTGTATTACTATGCATTTTAGTGCTCCGCAATGCAAGTGCATCAGGTATCAGCTAGCTTAGTGTGCTAGCAATCAAAATGAATGGCACCACAGCACAGTATGTTCATTGCAGTTTGCTGCAGTAACTCATTAAAACACTTGCATTACCACAATGAATAAGCGAGAGGCCAACCGCAGTATTTTTTATTCAGGTGGTGGGAGTTGGAAGGTAAGCAGATTGATATGCTGATTTGTTTTTGGACTGTAGGCAAGTGGAGTTATACTTAGGTCCCTTTAGGGTTCCTCCTCCTTTTGTGGAGGGCTTCGGGGAGTCCCTTTTTATAGATGGGTGGAGCTGAGGGTCTGGATCTTGCCCAGGGAATCCTAGAATAAGCAAGGCTTGTAGGAGGTTCTCCTGTTCTCCTCTTCTGGGGAGGGGATTCTGAGGGGTCCCCCACACAGAACAACATAAGGGAAGAATGTGATTCTCACTTGAGAGTGAGCAGAGCTCTACAAGGGACAGTAAGCCCGGAATTGGTGTTCTCACTGGGAGCTGATGGTACTGGTGAGCTGATGATGGAGATTACAGAAAACTAGCTTAAATCCTCACCAGAGGCATAAGCATCTCCAAAGATGAAACCCTTTAATAACTTATCCAATATCAGGAATGTTGAATTATCTACCATTATATGGACTATTCTGTATCAACTACTGCATTGGAACAGTAAAAGAAGTTAATTGAAAGATTTGGCTTCCATGTGAATATTTAAGAGAGAAGTGTTTACTACAGCACAATGCCTGGGGTAGAGGAGTGAGAAATGTGTCTATGGGTGCCAACCTATTCACCTGAAATGTGCACTTAGACTAAGTGTGTGAGTACTCCTGGGAAGAGGGGGTTAATGCAGTGTTTCTCAACTCCAGTCCTCAAGGCGCCCCAACAGGTCATGTTTTCAGGATTTCCATTATTTTTCACAGGTGTTTTGATCAGTTTCACTGCCTTAGTAATTACCACAGCCGTTTCATGTGAGGGAAATCCTGAAAACATGACCTATTGGTGTGCCTTGAGGACTGGAGATGAGAAACACTGGGTTAATGGAACAGAGGTTATGAGGATGGGAAGCTTTGGCCTCCAGCCACCATTCATACAGGACAGTACCAGGTTGAGCTGAGAATCTCGGGGAGCCCTGAAACCTGTATGGTAACCCAGCTGCTCAAGATGCAAGGCAGCCTGGGTAATGCCCATGGTCATACCGATCTTTAGTTCACTATCTGGCATTTCACTCACCTGGAACTAACATGGTTAGGATACCTAATATTCAAATACTTGTATCAGGTCTGTGACCTCAGTGAGGTCTTTATTGCTGTCTGTGCCTGTCTTTCCTAGTGACCTCCATCTGACTAATTTCTTGTCCTGGTGTCACAAGAACAAAAAGTGAGGGGAAATTTCCCCAACGGTGTCACAGGCAGCAATAAAACCTGACCAGTTCCAACATTACTCTCTCAGTCAGCTGTATTTAGCTGGAGCTGGGCTTTTACTCAATGAAGCTTCGTTTGGTGAAATATACATATATATTTTAAAGCACAGTTTCTGAAAGAACTGAATCTAATTAAACAACTTTACAAACAGGCACCCAGTGTTTTCAGAAGTAAAGGTCAGCAAAGGAAGCCTCCATATTTCTCTCAGCACAGGTTTCCTTTAAATAAGCCTGGTACAGTTCCTGGCATCTGATGGATCAGAAGTAATTAAGGCGCTTGAGAAGGGACAAGAAAGGCTCCCTCTTTTCCGCGAATGACTGTAAACCACAGAAGCCAAATTTAGCAAGGAAAACAACTTGTTACTTTTCCACAAGTGCCAATTAAATTCACAAAGAGCCTGAGCTGGCAGTGCAGATTTGGGGCAAACGACGGGTTACAGCACAGATTGGTGTGGGATGTGAATGTTTTCCTAAAATAAAACCAGCAATTGTAAAAGTTTTACATTATATGTTTATGTTAAATTACAGGAAAGGCAGCAGACTTTGATTACATACGGTGTCCGTTGTATTTTTTAGCTTTTGTTTTGTTGGTCAAGCAACCGGTAACATACTCCATGATATAACAGTGAAGTTTTACATATTTTCTTTAAAGCAAACATATGCTTAGCCCATTCATGCCAAAGCAACAGGTTTCCTTTAGTCCCTCCACCTATCCCCAGCACCACATACTTACCTTTCTAAATGTTGTCCATTCATCAATTAGATTTAAACCTACCTAGATGGTTTGTTTGTGATACCGGGAACAGAGAGAAAGGAAATTGCATTGCACATGTCACAGGAAGAGGATGCAGTCCAATTGCTTCAAGCCTTAAGTGGTCAAACCAAACTGTGACATCAACAGAAATCATTTGTGTTTTACACTAAAGCTTCTTACACACGGATTGAGTATGAGTCGCTTTAACAGAAACCAGCTTACATATTGTGTACAGCAACCTGTCCGACAGAAGCTATTTTTTACTTCTTAAGATATTTACATTTTTTTTCCAGGTATCAATATTTTTGCATAGTTGCATTGGTGCAGCTTGGACCAATGTAAATATGCATGTGCTATACCTGTGGGATCCTTGTGGAAGCTGGAATGCACTTTGTAGACCCGACTACTCCAGTGATCTCCATTAGCTTCCGGGTCCAATGCTGAGTGGCTGCCCTGCTGCATTGTGATCACAGGAGGTTGCTCACATAGCATGGGCACCACACAGCAAACACTTTGCATTTTTTCACTAAATGCAATGATTTCTGACAAAATAAGTTGAAGAGGTGGGGTGGTGATAACACAATCTTCAAATGGAAAAATGTGGTTCTGGATCTTTAGTGTGAGACCAGCACTGTCGCTGACAGCTTTATCTCTGAACTTACAGCCTGCACTGCTGTAGGCCCCTAGTTCCACATTAAAATTAAGAGTAAAGTTCCTTCAGCATTGAGTATTGTGATTGCGACCAGAAAGCATGGAGTAAATTGCTTGTTATGGTTTCATAGGTGACACTGATGGAACCAGTTCCAGAAACAGTGGGAATAACCATGAAAATAATTTGGAATAGAGCAGGTAGAGCAAAATGGAGCACTGGTCTTCAGTATCAAAAATTGTCTTTATAGAATCCTTTGGGCCAGTGATGTCATGAATCAAACATACTAAGAGCTCTAGCAGACAGCATATACTCCTAATTTTTGTGTCATTATTTCAGTGTTCTCATGTCAAGGGCAGAGGTTTCCCCATACCTCTGCCCCATCAATCAAGTCAGTATTAGCATAGTCACTTCAAGAGTACAGCGGGAGGCACTGGAATCAAAGTTTGCGACACAAAGTTTTTGCTGCCTGTCAGCTATTTGCTACATCTTTTGGTTAGTCTGACTTTTCTTTTAACAGCTTCACTTTAAAACTATATTGCCCCATAAAAATCATCACCACAAATACTACTACTGTTTTGAATGAATGTTTGAATCTTATTGGTGCCAGTCAAGTGGTACATGCAGACCATATTCAGGACACTGTGCACTGTTTTTAGTGATTATCTCAGCAGTTATACAAATGGTCCCTTTTCCATTAATCACTTTTTTAATCTGCTCTGGAAAATGATAGTTGAAAAATGATTTTTTTTCTTTGACTTGCCAATTAAAAGTTGGGGTTTTATTGATGAATAAGACCTAATTGGCAGTTACAAGATCAGCCTGTTCTCATAAGTAAAGTATTACTAAATCCCAGACAGCATCTTCATTTTTCTTCCTGCTTCATATAGATAGCTGAATTGGGAAACCTTTGCTGACCATAATTACTGGGGCAGATAATTCTGCTAGACAGTGTAAATAATGAGGAGTGCATGGCTTTCACAACAGTCTGACTTGCCCCGCAGAGGAATATGGCAGCTGCCAGATGTAACAGTGTCTGCTAAAGAAGGAGGCCTAATAAAAACACCTACATGGACACAGTCTTTTAATTTGGTTGACAACTGTTTACTGCTGACCTCTATAAGGAATACAACATCCAGGACAACTTAAATCAGACTTTACAGTAGCAGACTACTATTCAAGCCATACAGGCACAGAGTCTTACTTATAGTGAATCCCCCCATAAGTTTACCACAACACACACACACAATAGTGATTTGTGGAAGCAGTGATTTGCTAACCATAAATGAGAAATGAGAAAACAATCTATAATGATTAATCCAGAACAAGAATAATTGAAGATAATAGTCCTAAATAGTGGTGGTGGTGCCCAATGCCTGGCAATAAAAGTAAAGATCTCGGTGTATACATACTAAATATGTTGTAACCTGGGTAACTGATATAAATAGGCCAGTGATTCCAAGAGTACTTGTTGCCAATGTAGGTCAACCTGAATGGTATCAGAAGCCACTGTAAATGAATCCAGATTTTGAAATCTTTAAAAAGTTTTATACATTTTTAAAAACATTACACAAAATGAAGTGTGCACTAATTACATTTAGGGAAAGCTCCATTATCTAGAAAGACTTTAAAAGAATTCCTAGAGTATGGTAATAAAAGGTTTGCTTTGGGAATTGCACTCAACTAGTTATTTAAAAATACACAATTTACCCATTCCAGCTCCATGATGGACATTCCAACATGACAATAATCCAAAACACAAGGCCAAATTGACCTGTCATTGGCTGGAGCAGAATAAAGTGAAGGTTCTGAAGTGGCCATCTCAGTCTCCTGGCCTCAATATTATTGCACCACTCTGGGGAGATCTCAAACGTGAAGTTCATGCAAGACAGCCCAAGAATTTCAAGGAACTGGAGGCTTTTTGCCAAGAGGAATGGGCAGCTTTACCATCTGAGAAGATAAAGAGCCTCATCCACAAATACCAGAAAAGACTTCAAGCTGTCATTGATGTTAAAGGGGGCAATACAATGCATTAAGTTTTGTTTGCCAAGGACACCTGTTTCATCCCCGCAGCACAGTGCCACCTAGCTGGCTCATCTTCCTCCGCTCCAAGGTACTGTGTCAGTTGATATTGAATTTGCAATGTATTGCAGTTTGAAGATTTCAGTGCTGGCTTCTTATCAAATTCTACTTCCATTTGAATAAATTTGACAGTGGTTTTACTACATTGACTTACTCAGAGACTGATTTTTACGATCAAGGGGTCCATCATCATTTTTTACCTTTTAGGTTTTCTAATTTAGCGCTCATATATGTGGTCCTTCTTCACTGTAGTTACACCCTGTTCCACACCTCTCCTGGTGGGTTTTATTTCCACATAGCTGCCATTCGAGCTCCTAATAGGTACAATATACTGTGGTCATGGGGACCCTGTGCCTTAGCCACCAGACTTGTTTTTCAAGTGTACCCGTTTATGATAGACATTTGTTATATTTGCATTAAAGCTCATGTTTCCAGAAGTTTGCATTAAGAGACCCTGTTGCCAGACCATTCTTGTTAACAAAAATGATTTCATAAGATTATCTGTGCATTTAACATATTTTATGCATGTTATTTACCTGTGAAGCCTCCCTTGTGTAAACTTCTAAAAGCCCTGAGACCGATACTGGGTGCTGCACATAGGTGTGTGCAGCCTATTGCATTAGGCTGTGCACTCCAAAGCTCAAACACACATGCCTTTCTCTGCAGCCTCAGCTGTACAGGCAAGGGGTGGGCACGAGGGCAGCTGTCTTGGGCAATGGTTTATTGCAGGGATGGGAGCACCCTGTGCCAGATGCTTCTGTTACAGGGCTGACAGGAGGAGTGACAGTGACATCACTGCTAACCCTAAGGGAAGGAGGGGGTGCAAACAGCTAGCTTCTGTCGGACTAGCTGCCTTACACATGTACTGAATGTCGGACGGTTTTTATTGACCTGGCCCAACATTTGGCCCATGTGTACTTATCTTTAGGGAAGTAAAGGGAAGGACAGGGAGCTGGGCCATCACAGAGAGTAAGTAAACATTAGACATGTGCAATTTGTTTTGTTCCGTATTCGTTTTTCATCAAAATTCGGAATTTTCATTAATTCGGAAATGTCCGAATAACGAAAATCCGGTTCACAAATTTTTCCGAAAACAAATTTTTGAAAAGAACGCAAATGGGAAAAAGCGAAAATCCAAAATTCGAAAATCCGAATGAACGAAAATCCGAAATGTGAAAATCCAAATGAACGAGAATCCGAAATGTGAAAATACGAAAATAACGAAAATCCGAAAATTTGAAAGAACGAAAATCCAAAAGTTAGAACGAAAATCCAAAAGTCAGAATGAAAATCCAAAAGTCAGAATGAAAATCCAAAAGTCAGAATGAAAATCCGAAAATACAAAAGTAAAAAAATCCGAAAGTAAGAACAAAAATCCGCAGATTCAAAAGAACGAAAATCCGAAAATAAGAACGAAAATCCAAAAATCTGAAAGAACGAAAATCCGGACATAAGAATGGAAATCCAAAAGTTCGAAAATCCTAAAGAACAAAAAACATTTGGATAATTTCTATTATAATTATAATAATATAATTTGAAAGGAAATTTCAATACCTACCTATAATTTAATAGTTTATAACCATTACTATCGTTTTTTTATAATTATTATTTATTATTAATAATAATCATAATAATAAAAACTATAATAATAGTTATAAACTATTAAATGATAGGTAGGTATTGAAATTTCCATTCAAATTTGGCTGTTAGTGAATGTAATGAATTATTAACCCTTATTATAGTTGTTTTTATTATTATTATTATTTATTAATAAATAATAATAATAAAAACTATAAAAATAGTTATAAACTGAAATTAGTTAGCTATTGGAATTACCTTTAAAATTTGTCTGCCTGCTAGTGAACTAATTTTTCCAAATTCCTGAATTACTGATTAATAATGAATACTACATCTATATAAATGGAACGAACCAAATTCAAATTTTTCCCAGTTACCGATAATAACAAATACCGCATCTATAAGAATGGAACGAACCGAATTTGAATGTTTCCGAATTTGCGAATTACCGAAAATAACGAACACTGCATCAATACGAATGGAAGAATCGAATTCAATTGTTTCCAAATTTATTCAAAATAACGAATTTCGATCATATCAAAAAAACTGAAAAAACGAAAAAAAAAAAAAAATAAGACAAAAACAGAAAAAGGAGAATTTTTTTTTTTTTTTTGGGCCATGTACATGGCTAGTTAACATTCCCAGAAGAGAGGAGGGCTATGATGTGCAAGGAGGAATGGGCTTTACTTGGTCGAATGATTCTTCCCTGGCTAACAAAAAAGTAAAAAATCCTGCAAGTAAGCATTTAAAATACTTAACTTTTCCTTTTGTTTTTACCTGCAGTTTATAGGTTGTAGGCCTCCTAACATAAATCATAAAATTTACATACAGTTATATTTTTTAATTTTTAGATAACAAAAAATCTGAATATACTGAAGTGTGAACATATATTGCAGTATGTTTGTGTATTTTTTGCACTTTACCTCCTGTGAAACACCAACTTGTGTCCTGTTTACTGCTAAATTCTTGCGGCTGTGGAAAGCCAATATTTCACTATAAAGAATGTCACAATCAAATAGATCAAAATAGAATCAGAAATAACATATTTCAGACTATTTTCTTTAGCCCACAAGAGACAGGGGTAAACATAGCATCATTTAGTGGATTTACTTTTGCTGGACTCTGTGTCCACATTGCCTATTAGGTTAAGAAGGGATTGCAGGAAGTGATGCATATTCCCTATGGAAGAATGTCATTCTGTTTGTACTGAAAATACACACACATAGCCTGGTAAAAATACTCACAAGACCTGGTATGTCAACACAACTATGTATACCATATTTTCTAAAATTACGCTATAGGAAATGACCACAATTACCAATTTTGTTCGAATTAAACAGGTTTGCCAGTTAAATTTAGATGTAAACCCTAACTGCATTTACATTGATAAAGCAATGTTTATTATTTATTTATTTATTTTTAAAGAAAATTATGTTTTCACCTTAAATTAATCATTTTTTGCATCTCAATGCTGCTGATCTCCTTTAGGCTCTTTGCGGCCACTTCCTGTCTAAGTGCAGGTAGTGTAGCCATTCCTCTATATCAAGGATCTCCAAATGTTATAAACAAAGGGCCAGTTTACTGTCCATCAGGCTTTGAGGGGACTGGACTGTAGCCAGTGAGAGCAGAAAATGCCCTGGTGTCAATGGGAGTAAACAATGTCCCATCATTGGTATAGGTGGGAGGAAAATTGCCCCTTTGTTGGTATCAGTAGAAGGAATAGTGTCCCATCATTGGTGTCAGTGGGAGGAATAGTGCCCCGTTGTTGAGGGCCATTGGTAGGAATAGTGCCCTTTTGTTGGTATCAGTGACAGGAATTATGCCTGGTTGTTGGTGTCAGTGGGAGGAATAGTGTCCCGTTGTTGGGGCCATTGGTAGAAATAGTGTCCGATTGTTGGTATCAGTGACAGGAATTATGCCTGGTTGTTGGTGTCAGTGGGAGGAATAGTGCCCCGTTGTTGAGGGCCATTGGTAGGAATAGTGTACCATTGTTGGTATCAGTGATAGGAATTATGCCTAGTTGTTGGTGTCAGTGGGAGGAATAGTGCCCCGTTGTTGGGGCCATTGGTAGAAATAATGCCCCATTGTTGGTATCAGTGACAGGAATTATGCCTGGTTGTTGCTGTCAGTGGGAGCAATACTGCCCCGTTGTTGGGGCCATCGGTAGGAATAGTGCCCCATTGTTGGTATCAGTGACAGGAATTATGCCTGGTTGTTGGTGTCAGTGGGAGGAATAGTGCCCCCTTGTTGGGGCCATCCTTAGGAATAGTGCCCCATTGTTGGTATCAGAGATAAGAATTACGCCTGGTCTTTGCTGTCAGTGGAAGAAATAGTGCCCCGTTGTTGGGGCCATCGGTAGGAATAGTGCCCCATTGTTGGTATCAGTGACAGGAATTATGCCTGGTTGTTGGTGTCAGTGGGAGGAATAGTGCCCCATTGTTGGTATCAGTGATAGGAATTATGACTGGTTGTTGGTGTCAGTGAGAGGAATAGTGACTTATATCAGCACGAGCAATAGTGCCCCGAGGGCCGGATAAAAGCAAGCAAAGGGCCACTCCTAGCCCCTGGGCCACAGTTTGGAGATCACTGCTCTATGTCATTGCTCAATAGTGGGTTCCAATTGGAAACCTGTGGAAGACAGAAAATTGTCACTACATAGCAGGAAGGACCTACATGACAGAATCACCAACTACTGCTTTTTTAAAAATAAATTCTTTATTTATAAAATAAAAAAGAACCCAGGCACCATGAACAACATAAAAAAGGAAACATTTGTAAAGGGTCTTTCCACACCGGTGTTCCAACTTAGATCTGCCTTTTGGTTTTGCAGGTGTATCTGAAACGAAGCTGTGTTAGTCTGTGGGCAGGCAGTTTACATCTGATTATCTTAGAGTCTATTTAAAGTGGTTGTTAACCCACTTGTATAAAATGATCCCATCCCCTCTGTATTACAGAGCCATGGAGTCACATGACTGCAGGAAGCCGGTGTGTTATCTATACAGATAAGCATATTTATAATATAACACAGACACGGGAACGTCTTGTTCTAATACAGAGGGAATGGGAGCATTAAGGCCACATGCACACTGGACGTTTTTGACATTTTTACAGCAGCTGTTTTTAGCTGCAGACGTTTTTTTCTACAGTCAATAAACTCTCCATCATGTTATCCTATGTGTTCATGCACACATAGGCTGTGATCAACTGTTTTGGGCAGGGACATTTTTGAGCTGTAAAAAAAACCTCAAGACTAGTGGGTTCTGAGAGATGTTTTTCAGCTGTATAAAGCTCAAAAACTCTCAAAAAACACGCAAAAACCTGGCTCACCAACGTTTTTGGACATTTTGATCCAGTGAGGAAAAAAACAAAAGACACTACTGCTCAAAAATGCTCAAAAACACACAAAAACGTAGTTCGCCAACATTTTTGGACATTTTTGATCCAAAAATGCTAGTGCAATAGCACTAAAAAAAAACGTAAAACTTGCTACAAAGCTACTGATGGTTTTAGAACGTTTTTTTAACGTCCAGAATGCATGAGGCCTTAATGTTAACAATGAGAGCAGCAGGAGCAGGGCTGACATGAGCAGACACTCAGAGAGGGGAGGGGGGAGAGGAGGGAAGGAGAGAACACAGGAGACACAGAGCAGGGCTGTAGATGACAGAGGCACGTACTGACTCCGGTGTCACAGCTCTGCAGCCATGATATATCGGAGTCAGCATACAGGGAGAAGGCAGAACCAGGCAGGATCAGACAGGTATTACAGGTGATACAGGGGGCAAAATGACACAGCACATGCACTGTGCTGTATAACATGCTTTAACCACTTCCCGACCGCCTGCTGTGTTTTCACGGCGGCAGTGTGGTTGCTGTGCACGAATCGCCGTAAAAAGACGGCGATCTGCGAACGACCTTTAAGGGGCGGACCTGATGTCTGCCGGCGAGCCGCGATGAGGGGCCACAGGCAAAGAACGGGGAACCGCCGATGTAAACACGGCGGTTCCCCATTCTGACAGTGCAGGCATGGGAGATCTACTGATCCCTGTCACTGGGATCAGTTAGATCTCTCATGCCCATGATAGCCCAACCCCCCCACAGTAAGAACACACCCAGGGAACACAGTTAACCCCTAGCTCTCCCTCCCCCAGGTTAACCCCTTCACTGCCAATGACATTTATACAGTAATCAGTAGACATTTAAATTTCTGATCGCTGAGTAAATGTCATTGGTCCCAAAAAAGTGTCAAAAATGTCCGACATGTCCACTGCAATATCGCAGTACCGCTAAAAATCGCAGATTGCCGCCATTACTAGTAAAAAAATAAAAAATAAATAAAAACCCCAGAAATGAATTCTCAGCATCCATAAACTTTTGCGCAAACCAATC
>BLSH010438155.1:652941-669468 GCA_018402905.1 Glandirana rugosa
TTGTCCTGGAGTCCCATGACTTCTGGGGACCATTTTTAAATCGCACTGCTGAAGAATCACATGCGATTTGAACAGGAATCAGGAAAGTGGTGCAATTCCTGTTCAAACTTGCATGTCGTTCCCATAATTTGTGTGAACTGGCTCAGTGCAGCAGCAGAAAAGAAAAAGCATTTTACAAGTTGAAGGTGGTGTCTGTACAATGGACTTACCGTTTTATCTCCTACAATCTGCAGTTTTCACCTGCTGCTATAGCTGCACACACACCTATCCAGCACCATGCTGTGTGTGTGAACATCAGGGGGTGGAGAGTTGGTATTAGCCTGGGCACAGCAGGAAGGGAGCCAGGGATTGGTCACTTTACTTTACCAGGGGTCTTCAGTACCCTGAGGTCCTGTTTCATGTGCTGTCCATCTGAATCCTCCAGAGAAATATTGAAAGTAACAGTGACATGATCCTGGGTCGGCACAGGCAGCTACAAAGGCAGCACACAGTGCACTCTGCTGCTGTGGAGACCGTGGAGGCGGAGCTCGAACTGCCGAGGACTCACAGGGAAGACTGTCAGGCAGAGAGAAGAGAGAGGAGACGGGAGACTAACCAGCACCAGCTGCAAGCAGAGAGACAGACACACTGCACTGCAGAGGTAGAACACAAAAGCGGCTGCCTGTAGTCGCACCGCACAGCTCCCAAGCCCGTCCATTCAGTACACTGATAGCTGTCATCAGTGTCATGCCGTCGTTTGTGGCACCACCACAGAGCAGGCAGGCCTGGGGCCCCAAGCTCACATGGGGCCCCCGGGCTCTGCCCAGGAGGGCCCGCTCAGTAAGACGGCCCTGGCTGGCAACATAAGTGAGTACACCCAAATGGCTGACAGCTGATCACATGGTAAGGGGCCAGGATCTCATAGACTTTGTGATCACAGAGCGTGCCACGCGCGACCCTCATGGACGCGCAGACAGTGCATGCTCAGCAGGACATCCATGGACGCCCTCCCAGCAATTAAGGTCCATGCTGTAGCTGTCTTTTGGCTATAGCGTGGGCAGGCAATGGTTAATTGTAATTCATATTATAAATTATAGGATATATTACATATATAAGCTCTTATTATTGTCCATGACAGTGCCTATCACATTATGTTATTGACTCCTAGTGCCCTTAAAGTGTAAATCCTAACAATAAACTTTTCTTTTTTGCTCCATTTTGAAGTGTTAAATATATGATTGATTGCATTAAGTTATATATGTTTTATAAGTGCAAAAAAAACAAAACTATTAATCATGTCAGAAACTCAGAGCTGTCCTGTGTCATCTCAACACTTCCTGTGTAACCTCAGAGCTCATTAGGCTCTCCCAGTTCTTATCTTGGGTCTACTAGTCATTTGGTGCCTATGCTATGGAGATGAAGACAGTAGGATGGTCTGAGTAGTTTAGAAAAGGAAAACTGGGTTAGGTTGACACCATTAAGTCCACAAAAATGGTGTGTTGTCAGCACACCATAGGACATAAGGAATCAACTGCATTTTTGGCAGATCTACTGGTATTGGCGAGACGTTCATTGATCTGGGTGGACGTCATATGTGGCATGATCTGTCCCCGACTGTGTCCCTTGGACAATGCTGATGACTGATCAGTGTAACAGCCCAATGCTGGTTCTATGTGATCATTGCAACCAATCACAGCATATCACATGACAATTGTAAACAATGGATGGCTTCTTTTCATGCTATCAATTATGTACAATTGTGTTGCTAGCTGTGATTGGTCACAGTGCTCACATGGTAAAGACAGGGCCAATCATAGCCTATCTATACCATGTGATTAGATGTGACCAATAACAGCTAATCACAACAAAACACAAAGGGGCTGCTACATCTGTAATATGTTACATGTTACTCCCTGGATATGGGTGTAACATCTTAAAGAAACATGCTATAGAAAGTGAACTTATGCTTTTAGTGCTAGTTCACACCAGATGCAGTTCCGTGAGCTTTTTTCTGCACTAAAAATGCATGCCCAGTGTTTTCCACGTATTCCAATGGCTCTAGTTCCCACCAATTCAGTCAGTTTCCAGTCAGTTTCTGGTGCAGAAAAAATGTAGAGCATGCTGCATTTTTTCTGCACGGAACTGTACTGGAACATAGCAAATTGTATCAAAAATGCACTGGAACTGCTTGTGGTGTGAACTGTAAGCAAACACTGATTGAGAACGTAACCGTAGTGCATTTTTGTGGTGTGAACTGGCCCTAAAGGAAAAAAAATAAATGTGCATGTATTGCATTGATGTGCTGCATAAGTTTTTTTGTTTATTTTTCTCTTGACATACACTTCAATTCTAAGGCCCCTTTCACATGGGCTGGATCCGCTCAGCGAACTTCGCCAGCTCAGCAGGAGATCGCTCCGTTGAGCCGGCGGATGAAAGGACCATCTCTGCTCTCTGTGCAGGGACAGACCAGCCAGAGCCCTGCTGCTCTCTATGGGCAGATGGGATGAAAACGGATCCGTCTGTCTGTTTTCATCCGATGCCATCCCATCCGGTGGACGGATGGCAAACGTATTGCCCATGCGTCCATTTTGAGCAGATCTTGACGGATCGGATGGCAGATGGGTGTCAGCGGACACATCTCCACTGACACCCGACTGCCCGTAGAAGTGAATGGGTGGCCCGTATGGATCCGCCTGAATAACAGACAGGCGGATCCCAGCGGGCTTCTCGTGCAAAAGGGGCTTTAAGGGAACCTTTCTTGCCGGATGTATAAAGTCTACCACTGCTTGTTCACAGGTTTTCATAATGATCCTCTTACAACCTTAATTCCAAAAAGTTGGGACGCTGTGTAGAATCTACATAAATACAGAATGCAATGCTTTGTGAATCTCATAAACCCATATTTTATTCACAATGGAACATAGAAAACATATTAATTGTTTAAACTGAGAAAATGTACCATTTTAACCACTTCAGCCCCGGAAGGATTTCCCTCTTTCGGACCAGAGCACTTTTTACAATTTGGCACTGTGCTGATTTAACTGGTAATCGCGTAGTCATGCAATGCTGTACCCAAACTAAATTTGTGTCCTTTTTTTCTCACAAATAGAGCTTTCTTTTGGTGGTATTTGATCACCTCTGCGCTTTTTAATTTATGCGATATAAATGACAAAGGAACGAAAATTTTGAAAAAAAATGATATTGCTAACACATGCCATGGGTATATGGGGAATTACACCTCATAATACATTCTGCTACTTCTCCTGAATACGGGGATACCACATATGTGAGACTTTTTGGCAGTCTAGCTAAATGATATGTTGCTCGACCATGCCATGGGTATAGTGGTGGTCAGGATAGGAGGGACAATAATAACAGGTGTCACGCCTGTATTGGCAGACACAACATCTTTTTTGGGGGGCTCGGTTGGTAGGGGTACCAGGGATGGCATGTGAAAAATGCTGTCCATGCAGCCAGCTCACTGCATTTGGATTGGGAACATGGGGTGCAGAACCATCTGGAAACAGAAGGGCTCTGATGATCCCTTCCTGGAATTTAAGGAGAGATCCAGTCCGTCCTGACGCTTTGTATAGCACAAAAGCATTCAGCATAGCCAATTGGAATAAGTATACAGACACTTTTTTGTACCAACGTCGGGCAATTAGGAACAGCACCAATAACTAGTCGTTGAGGTCCACTCCTCCCATATTTTGGTTATATTCGTGGACACAGAGGGGTTTCTCCACAACACCAGTCGCCGTTGTAATTTGGACGGTCGTATCTGTGTGAATGGAGGAAAGAACTAAAACATCCTTTGTACCCATCCACTTAACTGCAAACAAATGACGACTTTTCAAGCAGGCTCTCTCCCCCCGTCTAAGTCAGGATTCTTCCAGCCGTTAGAAGCCCCGGCGATTAGATCGCACGGTGCCACATGCGCCAATTTGATGAACAAGTGACTAAAAAGTGGCACGCATGAGTAGTAATTGTCCACGTACAAATGGTACCCCTTTCCGAATAAGGGTGACACCAAGTCCCACACAATCTTGCCAGTGCTATAATCTTTTCCCTCATAAACCATAAAACTATATGTATAGCCTGTGTCCCTGTCACAGAGCTTATACATCTTGACCCCATATCTGGCACGCTTGCTGGGGAGAAACTGTTTGAAAGCAAGACAGACAGAAAATGTAATTAGGGACTCATCTACGCAGACAACCTGGTCGGGAATAAACAGTGCTGCGAATTTGTGTGTTGAAATGGTTTACGAGGGGCAGAATTTTGTGGAGCCGATCATATTCAGGGTCACCCCCTGTAGGACAGAGTTCATTGTCGTTGAAGTGCATAAACCACAGGATCTGCTCGTATCGTGCCCTGGCCATGGAAACAGAGAACACAGACATATGGTGAATTAGGTCAGTGGAATAATATGACCGCAACTCACTTTTTTTTAGTTATGCCCATGTTGAGGGAAGGGCCCAGAAATGTCTTACATTCTGGAACCGTAATTGGTTTCCAGTCTCTGGCAAGTGACAAATGGGGATTAGTGGCGACGTATTGACCAGCATGTGAATTGCTTTGGTCCACAATAGATCTATAGAGATATTCAGTGAAAAACAGCGAATAAAAATCAATGGCCTTAAAATCAACTGTTTCCACCTGAATTCCGGGTTGGCCAGTGAATGGGGGAAGTACGGGCGCTGAATAAGTGGTGGGTTGCCAATCAGGGTTAGCGTATTCAGCGGGAAGGACACTATGGGCTCTGTGGGCCTGTCTTTGTCTTCTTTGTGGCTGCGGGAGACTACACTTATGGGACTCGCCATGTCATCAAGTGTTACTGCAGTGCTGGTTGTACGACCAGGGTGCACTAGGCCGCTGGTACTTGCCAGTTCACCAGAAGGAGTAGCGGCACTAGTACTGGCTCTCTGTTCCAGAGCCCTGCAGTTCTTGCACCTCAGCGGGTACGCCTGACCTTAGCAGGGACCACAACTCCTTAGTCAGAGCTATCTTACAGGGTGCCGCTGCTGTCTACGGGATCATATGCTGAGCCTGAATCTGACAGTGAGGCTTCCCCATTGCTCTCATCTGTCATGCTCAGTAACACGTAGGCCTCTTCACTAGTGTACCTCGGATTGGACTCTAAATTTATAGGTACACTAGTGTGACTCACATGCAAAAAAAGTGCACCTGGTTGTCAGAGCCTGTTTCAAGTCACAACCAAAATCACTGTCGGCTTTCACAGGGATCGGGCGTGATCTCTGCGAATGCTGTAGATATGTGTGTTGTGTTTTGTGTCAGTGATCTATTGATCCTGCACTTGGGTGGGCTGGATTGGGCGGAGGGGCTAAACGCAGGTGCTAGCAGGTATCTGGGCTGATCCCGCTAACAACGCGTTTTTTAGAACACTAATCTAGTGGGGGACGCTAGTATAGATCTGATCAAATCACAGATATTGATCTGTTCAGGTAATATGCTACTAACTGAACCTATCTAGGTATATGTGTGAGTGTCAGAGTACATGATCTAATCTGACCCTGCCGGGGATTGACGCTGACCCTAACTTAGTCTAAAACGTAACTGAGGTCACTGCCGGGCGATCAGGGGTTAAAACCTATAAAAGGTATATATATATATATATATATATATATATATAAATATATATATATATATTACAGCGGGTAATCTGAGTAAAAAAAAACTATCTAACTAAATAGCGTCACCCGTGACACTTATACAGTGATCACAGGTGACAGGGGGCAATCAAGGGGTTAAAACCTTTATTAGGAGGGTATCTATACCTACCTAGGCCTACTACAACCTACCCTAACACTGATTAGACACAAGTACAGCGATTAGTGAGCGATCTGATCGCTGCACTCAGTGACACAGTGACAGGGGGTGACAGCAGTGAAGGGGATAACTGTGGGGGGGGGGGATCAGGGGACGATCAAGGGGTTAAAAGTGTGCCTATGTGTACTGGTCTCAGTGTAGTGTTGTTGCAACTCACGGTTAGATGTCTCCTCTCTCTCTATCTGGAACGGAAAAGGACTCAGAGAGGAAGAGTGACATCACTTCCTCTGCCTGTGTTTACATTCCACAGGCAGAGGAGGCATTTCATTCTCCAAGAATGATCAACAGGTACAGATCAAAATTCATTGGTTTGTGCCTGTAGATTGATCGGTCCTTTAGCAAACCCGACCGCCACGGCCACGTTAAGAAAAAAATTAAGTCATTTTGAAATGAAAGGCAGCAATGTGTCTCAAAAAAGTTGGGACAGGGCAACAAAAGCTGGCATTCTGTAAACGTATGGGAATTGAAGAGACCAGTTGCTGGAGTTTTGGGAGAGAAATGTTGTCCCATTCTTGACTGAGCATATGCTGCTCTAAAACCTTGATATATCTTTCAGCATTGATGGTGCCTTTCCAAATGTGCAAGCTGCCTGTTCTATACGTACTAATGCACCCCCCTACCATCAGAGATGCAGGCTTTTGAACTGAGTACTGATAACCAGCCAGAAGATCCCCCTTCTCTTTAGTCTGGAGGACGCAACATCTTTGGTTTCCAAAAAGAATGTTGAATTTTGATTAGTTTGACCATAGAACAGTTTTCCATTTTGTAACAGACCGTTTTAACCACTTACCGACTGCAGACTGACGGCGTCAGAGTGACTCGATATCGCAAACCGCTGTCATATGACGAAGGCTGCGATATCCCTCACCGTGAGCGTGTGCCGGCTACCCGCGATGCCCCTCCCCGCAGTGAAAGAACGGAGGTCCGTGTAAGTAAACACGGATCTCCGTTCTGTTAGAGGGGGAAGAGCTGTGATCACAGGCTTCCTGTATATGGAAGCCGTGATAACCCCCTTCCCCCAGCCAGGCCAGCCCACACACAGTTAGAACACGCCCAGGGAACACGGTTAACCCTTAGAGCGCCCCCTCCAGGTTAACCCCTTCACTGCCAATGGCATTTACACAGTAATCAGTGCATTTTTATAGCACTGATCGCTGTATAAATGCCAATGGTCCGAAAGGAGTGTCAAAATCATCCGACATGTCCACTGCAATATCGCAGTACCGCTAAAAATCGCAGATCGCTGCCATTACTAGTAAAAAAAAGCCGACTGCGATTTTTTTTTTTTTACCAAAAATATGAGGAAGAATATAAATCGGCCAAAATCGATGGAAAAAATGTTTTTTTATATTTTTTTTTGTATTTGTATTTTAGCAAAAAGTAAGAAATTTGGGTTTTTTTGCAAAATTGTCGCTTTTTCTTTTGTTTATAGCGGCGATCAGAAATGACGCAGAGGGGATCAAATACCACCAAAAGAAAGCTCTATTTGTGGGGAAAAAAAGGATGCAAATTTCATTTGAGTACAAGGCAGCATGACCGTGCAATTGTCAGTTAAAGCAACGCAGTGCCGAATCGCAAAAAGTGGGTAATCCTTCCGGTGCTGAAGTGGTTAAATTGGTGTTGCCAATTAACCTAATTAGTTGCAAAATGTTCATCTAGCTCTTCATTGTTAGTACCACTTTGCCAGCTGTTGCCCTGTCCCAACTTTTTTGAGACTTGATGCTGTCATCAATTTCAACATTACCTTATTTTTTTCCTTAAATGGTACATTTTCTTAGTTTAAACATTTGATATGTTTTCTATTTTCTATTGTTAAATAAAATATGGGTTTATGAGATTTGCAAATCGTTGCATATTGTTTTTATGTAGATTTTACGCAAAGTACCAACGTTTTTGGAATTTGGGTTGTACATGAACATTACTTTATTGACCCATCAGTGTATGCAAATAAGGACTACTGTCTTCACTCTGACTTCTCTGAGATGCATACTTGTTCCAGGATATAGCATCAGAAAGTTGTAAAATGAGGGGTCCACATATTTTTCTTACAAAAGTTTTACTTTAGGCTAACCATGCAGACAACAAGGGGAAGCATAATTCTGCCCAGCTTTGATACTACTTATGAATGCCACATCCTCAGTTTTCCATCATGGTAGTGTTGTTGGAATGTAGTTCAAGAATCAAAATATTCAAATATCCATCTGAAACTGCTACTTGGCTGTTATGCTGACCCCCTGTCTTCAATGCCCTAATCAAGTATGCAAATCAGGAAATTCAGTGAAAGTCAGAAAGGTAAGAGGATCAGCATGACAGCCAAGCATTAGCTTTTTTAGTATGAGACTTCAAGCAATTGCAGTCTCTTCTCTAAGAAAATGCTTTATTTATTTTACCCAAATTGTGTGATAATTTCAAGAACCCAATCAGGAAAGTTAAAAAAATATTTCCTCTGAACCTTGCTGGGTATTTTATATGAATACAAACTGGAGTGAAAATGAGTAATCCAGTCTAGAGAAAGACTAAATTAACTGCTGATTTCTGAAATCTGATTGTGTGTTATAGCACATCATTGTATATAGTCCATTTGGGATGGTCCAAGGAATGGAGACATGGGTAGGATGCTCTGTATAGGCGTTTGTATTTGCACTGCAGTATATACAGTGCATCTGGGAAGTATTCACAGTGCTTCACTTTTTCCACATTTTGTTATGTTACAGACTTACAGCCTTATTCCAAGATGGAATAAATTCATTATTTTCCTCAAATTTCTACAAACAATACCCCAAAATGACAACATGAAAGAAGTTTGTTTGAAATCTTTGCAACTTTCTACAACTTCATTGGAGTCCACCTGTGGTAAATGCAGTTGATTGGACATGCTGTGGAAAGGTACACACTTATCTATATAAGGTCCCACAGTTAACAGTGCATATTAGAGCCCAAGCCATGAAATCCAAGGAATTGTCTGTAGACCGCTGAGACAGGATTGTATCAAAGTACAGATTTGGGGAAGGGTACAGCAAAATGTCTGCAGCATTGAAGGTCCCAATGAGCACAGTGACCTCCATCATCTGTAAATGGAAGAAGTTTGGAACCACCAGGACTCTTCCTAGAACGGGCCGTCTGGCCAAAGTGAGCAATTGAGGTAGAAGGGCCTTAGTCAGGGAGGTGACCAAGAACCTGATGGTCACTCTGACAGAGCTCCAGAATTTCTCTGTGGGGAGAGAAGAACCTTCCAGAAGAACAACTATCTCTGTAACACTCCACCAATTAGGCTAGTATGGTAGAGTGACCAGACGGAAGTTTCTCCTCAGTAAAAGGCACATGACAGCTTGCCTGGAATCTGCAAAAGACACCTGAAAGACTCTAAGACCATGAGAAACTAAACTCTCTGGTCTGATGAAACACAGATTGAACTCTTTGTCCTGAATGGCAATTGCAAAGATTTCAAACAAACTTCTTTCATGTTGTCATTATGGGATATTTTTTGTAGAATTATGAAGAAAATAATGCATTTAATAACAAAATGTGGAAAAAGTAAAGCACTGTGAATACTTTCTGGATGCACTGTACCTTACTGTGCATAGCCAACAAATCAGAAGCTAAAAACTGGTGTGGAATTAGTTACATGACATGAGTGTTAGAGTATGTTTATAAAGAGCAAAATGGGTCATTTGTGGATATTTTACCACATTATTGTTATACAGGATTAATATAACACCAACAGTTTGTGCAGAGACTGTACAGTTACAACTAGGACCGTCTTTAATATTGATTGGACCCTGGGCAAACATTTTCTTGCCCCCCCCCCCCCCCATGCAATTTTGCTCTCCATACAATAAATAGCTGCTAAGCTCAAAATCAGTTTACTGAATAAGACCAGGCAGTGATTGCAATTGGTTGCCAGAGGTTACAGTGCATCATTACCACTCACTGACTGGCTGCTAGAGGTTACAGCACACCTTATGGTTCACTGGTCATTTGCTACAGTTTACAGCGCATGACTTCTGCTTGTTGATTGGTTGCTAGAGATTACTGCACAGTGGCGGCTGATGAGTTTTTAGGATGGGGGGGCGCCAGGCCCCGCCCTTACTTTTTGACCCCTTCTACTTCTCATAAGCCGCACCCCTTATAGAATCCACACACTCCGTCCCCTGTATTCCACATATTGTGTCAGGAATATACAGCTCAGTATCACAGGACACAGGATACAGCTCAATATCACAGGTGGGTTATATTGCAGCCAGTAACACAGTATGCAGCCAGTACACAGGTATTACAGCCAGTACAAAGGTAGCCAGTGCACAGGTTGCCAGTACACAGGTATTGTAGGCAGTAACCCAGGGAGCCAGTACACAGGTATTGTAGGCAGTACACCGTGAGTCAGTACACAGGTATTGTAGGCAGTACACAGGGAGCCAGTACACAGGTATTGTAGGCAGTACACCGTGCGTCAGTACACAGGTATTGTAGGCAGTACACCGTGCGTCAGTACACAGGTATTGTAGGCAGTACACAGGGAGCCAGTACACAGGTATTGTAGGCAGTACACAGGGAGCCAGTACACAGGTATTGCAGTCAGTACACAGGTAGCCAGTACACATGTATTGTAGCCAGTACACAGGGAGCCAGTACACAGGTATTGTAGCCAGTACACAGGGAGCCAGTGCACAGATATTGTAGCCAGTACACAGGTATTGCAGTCAGTACACAGGGAGCCAACCAGTACACAGGTATTGTAGGCAGTACACAGGGAGCCAGTACACATGTATTGTACGCAGTACACGGGGAGCCAGTACGCAGGGATTGTAGGCAGTACACAGGGAGCCAGTACACAGGTATTGTAAGCAGTACACAGGTATTGTAAGCAGTACACAGGGAGCCAGTACACAGGTATTGCAGTCAGTACACAGGGAGCCAGTACACAGGTATTGTAAGCGGTACACTGGGAGCCAGTACGCAGGTATTGTAAGTAGTAAACAGGAAGCCAGTACACAGGTATTGTAAGCAGTACACAGGGAGCCAGTACACAGGTATTGTAGGCAGTGCACAGGGAGCCAGTACACAGGTATTGTAAGCAGTACAAAGGGAGCCAGTACACAGGTATTGTGGGCAGTACACAGGGAGCCAGTACACAAGTATTGTAAGCAGTACACAGGGAGCCAGTACACAAGTATTGCAGTCAGTACACAGTGAGCCAGTACACAGGTATTGTATGCAGTACACAGGGAGCCAGTACACAGGTATTGTAGGAAGTACACAGGGAGACAGTACACAGGTATTGTAATCAGTACACAGGGAGCCAGTACACAGGTATTGCAGTCAGTACACAGGGAGCCAGTACACAGGTATTGTAAGCAGTACACAGGGAGCCATTACACAGGTATTGCAGTCAGTACACAGGGAGCCAGTACACAAGTATTGCAGTCAGTACACAGTGAGCCAGTACACAGGTATTGTATGCAGTACACAGGGAGCCAGTACACAGGTATTGTAGGAAGTACACAGGGAGACAGTACACAGGTATTGTAATCAGTACACAGGGAGCCAGTACACAGGTATTGCAGTCAGTACACAGGGAGCCAGTACACAGGTATTGTAAGCAGTACACAGGGAGCCATTACACAGGTATTGCAGTCAGTACACAGGGAGCCAGTACACAAGTATTGCAGTCAGTACACAGTGAGCCAGTACACAGGTATTGTATGCAGTACACAGGGAGCCAGTACACAGGTATTGTAGGAAGTACACAGGGAGCCAGTACACAGGTATTGTAAGCAGTACACAGGGAGCCAGTACACAGGTATTGTAGGCAGTGCACAGGGAGCCAGTACACATGTATTGTAAGCAGTACACAGGGAGCCAGTACACAGATATTGTAGCCAGTGCACAGGTAGCCAGTACACAGGAATTGTAAGCAGTACACGGGGAGCCAGTACACAGGTATTGCAGTCAGTACACTGGGAGCCAGTACACAGGTATTGCAGTCAGTACACAGGGAGCCAGTACACAGGTATTGTAAGTAGTACACAGGGAGCCAGTACACAGGTATTGTAAGCAGTACACAGGGAGCCAGTACACAGGTATTGTAAGCAGTACACAGGGAGCCAGTACACAGGTATTGTAGACAGTACACAGGGAGCCAGTACACAAGTATTGTAAGCAGTGCACAGGGAGCCAGTACACAGGTATTGTAGGCAGTACACAGGGAGCTAGTACACAGGTATGGTAAGCAATACATAGGGAGCCAGTACACAGGTATTGTAGGCAGTACACAGGGAGCCAGTACACAGGTATTGTAAGCAGTACACAGGGAGCCAGTATGCAGGTATTGTAGGCAGTACACAGGGAGCCAGTGCACAGGTATTGTAAGCAGTACACAGGAAGCCAGTAAACAGGTATTCAAGCAGTACACAGGGAGCCAGTACACAGGTATTGTAGGTGGTACACAGGGGGCCAGTACACAGGGAGCCAGTACACAGGTATTGTAGGCAGTACACAGGGAGCCAGTACACAGGTATTGTAGGCAAATTTAAGAGTTTTCCTTTAAGATTTCCTTTCATTTCCTGTTATGTTTTCAGGACAAGGAAAGAAGGGAAACTCCCCAATGGTGCACAGATGGCAATATGAACTGAATGGGATTTTAATCACTTGCCGCCCGCTGTATAGTAAAATGATAGCAGCGTGTGTGGTACTCTCGTTCTGGGACGATGTCATACGTTGGCGCCCCAGAGCCGCCGCTCTCGTGCGCCTGCGGGGGTGCGCAGTGCTGCGATTGCGGGTGCGCCGTGTTCCTAGGACACGGCGTGACCTTGATCTCGGTAAAGAGCCGATGATGCGGCTCTTTGCCTGTGTCCAATCACAGCCTGTCACATGTAAACAAGGGAGTGCCTCTCCTCACAGGGAAGACATGTACAGGTAATCAGGGCACTGATCATCAGTGCCCTGATTGCAGTTCAGATTGAAAATAGTGCAGAGCTAATCCAATGTGAATAATCCTAAAAATTATGTGAATATTAATCAAAATTTATATAAAATAAAATACAACAAAAAATATGTGAATATTATAAGTTCAAAATTCATATAAAACATATGGTGCAACAGAACCCTCAAGCATGAAATTAAGCCCAAGAGTCCATAAATCCAGTGAGTGAATATGTGTTCATACTGATTCGGAAAATTGCTCTATTCAATCAGATGAAGACTGTTCATATAGTTCAGTAATCTAGAAATTAGAGGTATCAACCCGGTGATAAAGAGAGGAAGCAAATTATCATCCACATGCAGTGTCACCACCACCAGGAGAAATACAAGGTACTCTTACCAGCTATAACTGGGTAAACAGCATACAGTATATATCCACCAGGACCCATCCAAAAGGCCACCATCAAAATTCCCAGGATAACGATTCTTCCTCTAGGGGGTACACTCGAACTGTATCCTTCACAGCACCATCCAATATGGACAAGGACATCCACATCAAAAACCTCTTGGTCATAGATAGACTTTGAAGGGTATCCCAATGCCTCGTCAAAAACAAAAGGCGCTACATAGCATGATATCCTTTAAATAATAATCACTTTATTTACAAACTTTGCACTTACATGCTCCAGGATAAAAACGTTCTCAAATGGAATTCCACATATATACCATAAATTGCGCAATGGTACAGAGCAGGCTCACTGATTGCAGTTCAGCCCCAGCAGTGCCCATGAGCGCCGCCTATCAGTGCCACCTATTAGTGCCCATCAGTGTGTCATATTAGTGCCGCCTCATCAGTGCCACCTAATCAGTGCCCTTCAGTGCCACCTCATCAGTGCAGCCTATCAGTGGCCATTAGTGCCGCCTCATCAGCGCATCAGTGAAGGAGAGAAATTACTTATTTTAAAAATTTACTGACAGAAACTAAGAAAAAAAAATTGTCAAAATTTGTGGTCTTTTTTTTGTTTTTTTAGCAAAAAATAAAAAACCCAGCAGTGATTAACCACTTCAATACCAGGCACATACCCCTCTTCCAGCCAGACCAATTTTCAGCTTTCTGCACTGTCGCATTTTGAATTACAATTGCGCGGTTATGCAAAGCTGTACCCAAACAAAATTTTTATTTTTTTTTTCTCACAAATAGAGCTTTCTTTTGGTGGTATTGATCACCTCAGGGGGTTTTTATTTTTTGCGCTACAAGTAAAACAAGACTGAAATTTCTGAAAAAAAAAAAGGTTTTCTTTGTTTCTGTCACAACACTTTGTAAATAAGTACTTCTCCTTCACTGAAGGGCACTTATGAGGCTGCAATGATGGGCACTAATGAAGTAGTACTGATTGTCACTGATGAGGCAGCACTGATGGGCACTGATGATGATAAGGCACTTATATGCAGCGCTGATAGGCGGCACTGATAAGCAGCACTGACGGGCACTGATAGGTGGCACTAATAAGCATCACTGATGGGCACCCATAAGCGGCACTGATGGGCGCTCATAGGCAGCACTGGTGGGCATTGATAGGTGGCACTGGGCACTGATGGGCACTGATAGGTGGCACTTTTATGGAGGCATTCCCTGATGGTCCTGGGTGGCATCCAAGATGGGCACTGAGTGCCATCCCTGTTGGGCACTGTGCCTCTTACCTGGTGGTCTAGGGTGGGTTCCCTGGTGGTCAGGGTGGGCTTCCCTAGGGTATCCCTGGTGGTCCTGGGTGGTGATTCTCGGGGGGGGGGGGGGGCTGGCTGCACTGATAAACAATCAGTGCAGACTCCCCCTGTCAGGAGAGCCACGAGTAGAGGAAATGCCGATACACGGCTCTTCCTGTTTACACTGTGACCAGCCGTGATTGGTCACGGCTGATCACGTGGTAAATAGCTTCCAACGAAGGCTCTTTACCGAGATCGTTAATACTGTGTGTCAGACTGGCACACCGCACCACCGATCGCCATGGTGTGTGCCCCCGGGGGCGCGCAATCGCAGGTTATCCTGAAAGATGTCATATGTCTATAGGCCGGGCAGGAAGTGGATAAATACCACCAAAAGAAAGTTCTATTTGTGTGAAAAGAAATGATAAAACGTTTATTTGGATACAGTGTTGCATGACTGTGCAATGGCCATTCAAAGTGTGATAGCGATGAAAGATGAAAATTGGTCTGTGTAAGAAGGGGGTGAAAGTGCCCAGTAGGCAAGTGGTTAAAGTAAATCTAAAGTAGTAGTATAAACTTTCATTTTATAACATCAGCATTGGAATACCAATATAAACAATAGTTATTTTTGACAATCCAATATAAAATTGCTTGAAGAATCTCCTTTTATTTTGCCTGTCTGCTGGTCATCTCTTTTCACAACTTATTTATGTGCAGCTCCCGAAACATGTCAGTGAATTCAAGGCAGTAAATGTGTGGGGATGTTCACAAAGTAAGCTTACAAACTTCAAGATTGTTCAGAGTCAAAGAAGTAGGCTAGAAATAATTAAAATTCACATGGGTAAATTAATATATGATTTTATGTTTTCAGTATAGATACACTTTAACTCTCCCCTACTATATCCAAAATTTAAAAATGTCTTGGTTTTAGATATACTTTAAGCTAAATATGACTCAGAGCTGCTGACAGTAAACTTGTTTTTAGGTTTTTCCTGGTTTCTGCTGACAAGTCCACGTACAGTCCTTAGAATAAGAAGTAGCATGCACATTTGGCATCCTTTACATCACATTAACCACAAGATGTAAAAAGCTGGCACACAGTAATGCTATTCATATACAGACCTTTACATTGCAGCTGCACACCAAGCAAATATAGCTAGAACATGCCACAATGACAAGCACAGAATTCTCGTTGGGAAGAATTTCAGCCTAAATTATAATTTAACCCATAAACAAAAATGTACAGGCAGTCCCCAGGTTACAAACAAGATAGGGTCTGTAGGTTTGTTCTTAAGTTGAATTTGTTTGTAAGTCGGAACAGGTACAATTTTTAAGTGTAGCTCCAGCCAAAAAAACTATTTTTAAGCTTTTTGGATAGCATAGAAAAGAGGTAACACCCCTGTAATGTTTGTTTTGCTGTCTAGGTTTCTGTTCAGAAGATTTCACCTCACTTCCTGTCCCAATGAGAATTGGATTTTGAAAATTTAGGGTTGTTGTGGAAACAAACCTTGGTGATAAAGCTTCAGTGGAGACACCTTTTTCCCATAATAACTCTTACAGGAGTGAATTTCCCTTCCTAGGAGGAGATTTCCTCTCACTTCCTGTTGTCTCCCTCCGTTTGTAAGTAGGAGTCCTTTGTAAGTCGGATGTTTGTAAGTAGGGGACCGCCTGTAATATATTATAGTTTACACATTCTTAGATGTGGCAGCTACATTACGTTTAATATTTCAGGTTAAGAACATTAAGATCATTAACATTAAGACCCCTTTCACACCAGGGCCGCCCAAGCGTTAGGGGTAAAACACTAAAACGCTGTGGCACCGCTATTCGGGCAGAGGCGGTGCTCTTTAACCACTTGAATACAGGACGTTTATACCCCCTTCCTGCCCAGACCAGCTTTCAGCGCTCTCACACTTTGAATCTCAATTACTCTCTCATGTTACACTGCACCCAAACAAAATTTTTATCATTTTTTTCTCACAAATAGAGCTTTCTTTTGGTGGTATTTAATCGACGCTGGGTTTTTTATTTTTTGCAATATAAGCAAAAAAAGAGCGAAAATTTTGAAAAAAA